>PIJE02001485.1:60630-128035 GCA_002895965.2 Coryphaenoides rupestris
TATCAGACACAAACAAGTGTTAGAAGGTTGCCGCCTCTGACCTCCCCACACACACCTCTAATAAAAGTTGCGCTTTTCTCACGAGCTTCCTTTTAATGTCTCGTTTCCCCCCCCCCCCCCCCCCACCCCGCAATCGCATTCTTCAGGTCACTTCTCAGCATTTGCATGCAAAATATCTTCAACATTGTCCCGCCCCCTTTGCTCTGAGGTTTTGGGTGTTTTTCACTCAAACCCTCGAGCTCATCGATGAGGAGGTTTGGAGAAGGAACACAAGCTGGTTTCGAAGGATGTATGGGGAGAGAGGGAGAAAGAGAGAGAGCGAGAGGGAGAAGGAGAGAGAGAGAGAGACAGAGAGACAGAGAGAGTCAAGTCTCTGAGTTTAGCTTTCATTTCTCCAAACATTTGTTTTGGCCCCTCCAAAAAAAAGAGCAATTATGCAATTATGGCCACAAAACATGTGATCTGTTCTCACAAAACAAATAAATGAAGGTGGTGTGCGTGTGTGTGTGTGTGTGTGTGTGTGTGTGTTTGTGTCGGGGGTGGAGGGGAGGGGAGAGTGGTGGGGGAGTACTTATGCAAATCACTAGGATTTAATAGAAGAGAAAACAAAAATAAATAAAAAAGCAGGCAGCCGCTCTTGTGATGGGAGAAAAAAAAGAAAGAAGTGAGATTCATTTGTCCCGTAATCAACGAACAATGCCAGCTGTTTCCAGCGTGTGTGTGTGTGCGTGTGTCTGTGTGTGTGTGTGTGCGTGTGTGTGTGTGTGTGTGTGTGCGTGCGCGCGTGTGTGTGTGTGTGTGTGCCTGCGTCTCCGTCAGACAGCCCAGCTCAGACTGAAGGAGAGCTTCCATCGAGCAGCAAATTAACAACAACAACAACAGCACTCGAAATATATGGTAACATCTCCAATAGTCACCGCTGATGAGATGTTGGAACTCTCTCAACACGACACAACATGTTCTCCATGCTCTCTCTCTCTCTCTCTCTCTCTCTCTCTCTCTCTGTCACTCTCTCTCCCCATGTGACTCACCAACAAGGGCCCTCAAACCAATTAGCGTTTGCAGGGAATGAAGTAATAAAGCTACTGCTAATGCTATAGGAGGTTGGTCGTGACACGCCCGGGTTGAAGTGTTTCTTCCTCTTCTCCCGGGGAAGAGGACACGAAGACGATGGTGCGAAGAGCTCCTCCGGGGTTTCAGCTGCAGATCTTCCACAGTTCCCGTACAATTATCCGTATCGTAGGTTTCCTTGTTTTTTTTGAGATTCAGAAGCAGTGTACAGTGGTCACCGGAGGAAGCTTAACCAAGCGTTTAAAGGAAGCAATAATGCGTCTGGGTGATCAAAACATCGGTGTCGTAACAATCTCTCCCGGCTGGAGATAGACCACGATAAAAGGTGTCAAAATCACTTCTTCAGATGTTTTTGGAAAGTACTTGTATGGTGATTAATCGTTTTTTTTGTCCACAGACTTTCACAAAGTGCGCTGTGACTATTGTTTACTTCCACTCTAAACACTAAACACTCTTGAGCAACTCTTTGGTACAATAATAAGTAATTAAGCTAATTATATTGGTGACGGAATCGGAGACGGGAGAGACGCCGTTTTCTGAACCAGACCGGCCTGACCCCCGACCAGACCAGTTATTGTGCTTAATATAGAAGATACGACAGATTCACGCAGCACTATAAGTGAATTTATCCCCAAACGGAAGCCATCAAAAGCTCCCCATCACAATGCCCGCCCGGTGCGTAAAACGTAGGTTTGGTTATTGACGGAAAAAAAAAACCCCATTGTGCGCCGTAAAATGCAGCGATGCAGCGATATAAGGTTTCACCTAACTCATGAAAATAATCAAATAAAAGCAGGCCAGGGGAAAGAATCCTCTCAGGCGCCTGGAATGGCATTGGATGTGTTATCTGACGGGCTCCAGCCTCCACATTTCGAACTGGATCACACGGTACAACAGCAGGCCTGCCGCTTGTCAAGGAGAACCGGAGCTAACGAGAATAGCATAAGTGATTCAGTGTGAATCTCTTCGCCTTCATGGCTCCAAAGAGGTCGACAGAACGCAACATTGGCCCAGGAAGATAGCAATCTTGTCTCTCTCGTCTCGTCTTTTTGTGGGCTATTGAACGGGCCTTGAAGCCACCTTATCAGCGAGCACGCGCTCGGTAACGTCGTGAAAATTGCGGTTTAGCGGCGGCATCTGCTCTCTGCTCTTTTGTTTGAAACCTTGCGTGTTTGTGTGTTAATGTGAATTAATAATATGAATTAACAATATTGTTACTATTGCTGCTATGTGGACAAAAAAAAAGAATGCTTGTCTTTTATACAATCGCAGATTATTTTTCACAAATTAAAAACCAGAAAAAAAGGGTCGATCCCTGAGAAAGAGAGAGTTTGGAACAGAGGTGTTGTGGACGGGTGAGACATATGTCACCACCACGGCAGTGAAGAAATGAATAAATAGATTATAAATGGACAATAACGAATATTGTAGGTGGTTTATTGGAACTGAGGTCTGACTAGAAATTCGGCCACATCAGCATGAACCCTCCAGGAGGTGGTTTGTTTCAGATATCCTGGCTGATCAAATGACTGATTGATTGATTGATTGATTGATTGGTTGATTGATGATGATGATGATGATTGACTGTGTTTCATTGACCACTGTGGTAAAGGTGTGTGTCGGTCTGTACTCAAACTAGTCGGGGAGGTTAAATATGTATTTTATATCTTTATTCCTGAAGAGGGTGAGTATCATACAATGTCTTTGATGGGTTTCAGAGGAACCAGCTGTTGTTGTTGTTGGTTTTTTTGGCATTGACTAACAAATGGATCTCGGCCTATCGACCGTGTGGCTATATAAATATTACAGTCATCATAGAGGCGACATTATTGCTTTCATTAAAGAGGGAGAATGTAATCTTAAGACATAGGTGGTGACTTCTTCCTCAATATTATAGGCCCACCTTGGAGTATAGGAGTAAACAGTAACACTCAAGTTGATATTTAAATTTACACGTTGAAGTATAAATTTGTCTTTTCTGGCATATAGATTGTGATTCTTCTGTGAGTGTAACAGAGGGATGGGGGGGGATTGAGAGGAACTGAACAGCTGATTAATGCGTTTATCATGTGGTCATAAAAAGCATTTTCAACACTGGGGAGAGACGTTTTGTGCTTATAAATCCCAGCTTTAACATTTTCAACTTAAGTGTCACTAGTGTGTGTGTGTGTGTGTGTGTGTGTGTGTGTGTGTGTGTGTGTGTGTGTGTGTGTGTGTGTGTGTGTGTGTGTATGTTGGCTACCAGAGTAGTAGCAGTCCCAAGAGGTCATATGATGCAGATCATGCATTTTCAAATATAAAATACATCATCTAGCAGCATATGTAATCAACTCATAAATTCATTAAATCAAAATGGTAAAATATCCTATACATGAAATACCAAAAATACAATTGTGAACAAACATGTTAATGGAAACAAGGTAATATAGTTAAGGCTAAACATCTTATCTATTACCTTTTTGTCTAGCTAAGTCTTAGGAGCAGCATGCAATTAACAAAACGTTGCCACAACTTTTACACGAAAAGCAAGAAACTCCAAAACAAATGTGTATGTGTCTGTCACCACAAGTTTGACACTGCGTCAATGTCACCCTTCCACCAATATCTCTCACCCATATGGCTTAGTGCAACTCTCCACTCTCGGTCAAATGCACTGCGAACAAAAAAAATCATTACCTTTATAAAATTATATATCGATAAATGTCATGCCAGAAATAGTTGAGAGGCTAGTCTGCTCTACATGCGCGTTGCATGCCAGATTGTGCTAATCGTACATCATCCTGAACCCCCCGTCGGAGGTCTCTCAAAGTACTTACAGCCAAAGCACTTACAGCCAGGACCGGCGTACTCCGTCTCCCTACTCGATACAAGGTATAAGTGTACGCTGTCTGTATACTACATATGTCCTTTTGCGTCCCGTAGATACACATCAGGAGCAATACAAGGGGTGCGGGGTTAAGTAGTAAGGGAGAAGTTTTCGGCGAAGAGTCCCGGTTCGAGGGTTTCGGCGAGAGACGGGTGGTTACGCGCCGGTAAGTTCCGCACATTACACTACCGTCTGTCGCGCATTTGTTTTCGTGTTTCGCAGTTAGTTAGTTAGTTAGTTAGTTAGTTTGTTTGTTTGTTTGTTTGTTTGTTTGTTTGTTTGGGTTTGTTTTTTTAGTGAAGCGATCCGAATTCATTTTCCTCAACTTCGGGAGGCAGGTGTCCGTCCATCCTCCCCCCGCCGCCCCCGCCGCCAGCCAGCCGCTGAAGCTTGGGGGGCAGGTCCGCCACCGACTTGCTCATGGGCTCCATGGTGCCGCCCCCAATCCGGGACGCCTTGCCCAGCAGCAGCTTGTCGTCGAAGACCCCCGGTACGGAGCTGATGCGCTGCAGCTTCATGGGCAGGTCGCCCAGGCTGTAGGTCATCTCCGACGTGGTGGAGCTCATGCGCAGAAGAAAAAAAAATAAACCTCAGCGTGGTGGACATTTATTTTTATATTTCCTTCAGCTACAGCTGTAAGGAGACAAAACTGAGATTGTTCCATTTAGGGACAACTCACAACATACTCATAGGAACATTGGTCTTGCTCTTCACGGTTCCCCAGACACAAACAACTTAACAATTCCACGCAACACTTGACCTTGGTGAGGCAGAAGATCCACTGGATGGGGGAGGAGAAGATAAAACAGAAGATAAGGGATTAAGGAGGAAAACGAACTGGCACTGCTGAGGGGCTAGCGATCCCTCAAGACAAGGGAAGCTCTTCCCTTAAAAACAAGGCAGGCAGGAGGGATTCTGCTGGGAAAAAATTGACTTTTGTGCAATCTGCATGCACAATCTCTATTGTAGGCTATAAAAATGTATGTCATTTGAAATACTGCCCTTTTTCAACAACATTAACCCATGGATTTATTCAGTGCCTATTGTGTGTGAAGTGAATTTATCCCCAACGGAAGCCATCAAAAGCTCCCCATCACAATGCCCGCCCGGTGTGTAAAACGTAGGTTTGGTTATTGACGGAAAAAAAAAACCCCCATTGTGCGCCGTAAAATGCAGCGATGCAGTGATGTAAGGTTTCACCTAACTCATGAAAATAATCAAATAAAAGCAGGCCAGGGGAAAGAATCCTCTCAGGCGCCTGGAATGGCATTGGATGTGTTATCTGACGGGCTCCAGCCTCCACATTTCGAACTGGATCACACGGTACAACAGCAGGCCTGCCGCTTGTCAAGGAGAACCGGAGCTAACGAGAATAGCATAAGTGATTCAGTGTGAATCTCTTCGCCTTCATGGCTCCAAAGAGGTCGACAGAACGCAACATTGGCCCAGGAAGATAGCGATCTTGTCTCTCTCGTCTCGTCCTTTTGTGGGCTATTGAACGGGCCCTGAAGCCACCTTATCAGCGAGCACGCGCTCGGTAACGTCGTGAAAATTGCGGTTTAGCGGCGGCGTCTGCTCTCTGCTCTTTTGTTTGAAACCTTGCGTGTTTGTGTGTTAATGTGAATTAATAATATGAATTAACAATATTGTTACTATTGCTGCTATGTGGACAAAAAAAAGAATGCTCGTCTTTTATACAATCGCAGATTATTTTTCACAAATTAAAAACCAGAAAAAAAGGGTCGATCCCTGAGAAAGAGAGAGTTTGGAACAGAGGTGTTGTGGGCGGGTGAGACATATGTCACCACCACGGCAGTGAAGAAATGAATAAATAGATTATAAATGGACACGAATATTGTAGGTGGTTTATTGGAACTGAGGTCTGACTAGAAATTCGGCCACATCAGCATGAACCCTCCAGGAGGTGGTTTGTTTCAGATATCCTGGCTGATCAAATGACTGATTGATTGATTGATTGATTGATTGGTTGATTGATGATGATGATGATGATTGACTGTGTTTCATTGACCACTGTGGTAAAGGTGTGTGTCGGTCTGTACTCAAACTAGTCGGGGAGGTTAAATATGTATTTTATATCTTTATTCCTGAAGAGGGTGAGTATCATACAATGTCTTTGATGGGTTTCAGAGGAACCAGCTGTTGTTGTTGTTGGTTTTTTTGGCATTGACTAACAAATGGATCTCGGCCTATCGACCGTGTGGCTATATAAATATTACAGTCATCATAGAGGCGACATTATTGCTTTCATTAAAGAGGGAGAATGTAATCTTAAGACATAGGTGGTGACTTCTTCCTCAATATTATAGGCCCACCTTGGAGTATAGGAGTAAACAGTAACACTCAAGTTGATATTTAAATTTACACGTTGAAGTATAAATTTGTCTTTTCTGGCATATAGATTGTGATTCTTCTGTGAGTGTAACAGAGGGATGGGGGGGGATTGAGAGGAACTGAACAGCTGATTAATGCGTTTATCATGTGGTCATAAAAAGCATTTTCAACACTGGGGAGAGACGTTTTGTGCTTATAAATCCCAGCTTTAACATTTTCAACTTAAGTGTCACTAGTGTGTGTGTGTGTGTGTGTGTGTGTGTGTGTGTGTGTGTGTGTGTGTGTGTGTGTGTGTGTGTGTGTGTGTGTGTGTGTGTGTGTGTGTGTGTGTGTGTGTGCGTACGTGCGTACGTGGGTGTATGTGTGTGCATGTGCATGCACGTGTGTGTGTGTGTGTGCCTTTGTTTGTGTGTGTGTGTGTGTGTGTGTGTGTGCATGTGTGTGTGTACGTGTGTGCGTACGTGGTTGTATGTGTGTGCATGTGCATGCACATGTGTGTGTGTGTGTGTGTGTGTGTGTGTGTGTGTGTGTGTGTGTGTATGTTGGCTACCAGAGTAGTAGCAGTCCCAAGAGGTCATATGATGCAGATCATGCATTTTCAAATATAAAATACATCATCTAGCAGCATATGTAATCAACTCATAAATTCATTAAATCAAAATGGTAAAATATCCTATACATGAAATACCAAAAATACAATTGTGAACAAACATGTTAATGGAAACAAGGTAATATAGTTAAGGCTAAACATCTTATCTATTACCTTTTTGTCTAGCTAAGTCTTAGGAGCAGCATGCAATTAACAAAACATAGCCACAACTGTTACACGAAAAGCAAGAAACTCCAAAACAAATGTGTATGTGTCTGTCACCACAAGTTTGACACTGCGTCAATGTCACCCTTCCACCAATATCTCTCACCCATATGGCTTAGTGCAACTCTCCACTCTCGGTCAAATGCACTGCGAACAAAAAAAATCATTACCTTTATAAAATTATATATCGATAAATGTCATGCCAGAAATAGAGGCTAGTCTGCTCTACATGCGCTAAGTGTTTTTGTTACATGCCAGATTGTGCTAATTGTACATCATCCTGGAAGCCCCCCCCCCCACCCCCTTCTCAAAGTACTTACTCAAAGTCTCAAAGCACTTACAGCCAGGACCGGCGTACTCCGTCTCCCTACTCGATACAAGGTATAAGTGTACGCTGTCTGTATACTACATATGTCCTTTTGCGTCCCGTAGATACACATCAGGAGCAATACAAGGGGTGCGGGGTTAAGTAGTAAGGGAGAAGTTTTCGGCGAAGAGTCCCGGTTCGAGGGTTTCGGCGAGAGACGGGTGGTTACGCGCCGGTAAGTTCCGCACATTACACTACCGTCTGTCGCGCATTTGTTTTCGTGTTTCGCAGTTAGTTAGTTAGTTAGTTAGTTAGTTTGTTTGTTTGTTTGTTTGTTTGTTTGTTTGTTTGGTCGCGTTCTTTTTTCTTACGTGAAGCGATCCGAATTCATTTTCCTCAACTTGGGAGGCAGGTGTCCGTCCATCCTCCCCCCGCCGCCCCCGCCGCCAGCCAGCCGCTGAAGCTTGGGGGGCAGGTCCGCCACCGACTTGCTCATGGGCTCCATGGTGCCGCCCCCAATCCGGGACGCCTTGCCCAGCAGCAGCTTGTCGTCGGCGACCCCCGGCACGGAGCTGATGCGCTGCAGCTTCATGGGCAGGTCGCCCAGGCTGTAGGTCATCTCCGACGTGGTGGAGCTCATGCGCAGCGAAGTGTGTGTTGTGTGTGTGTGTGTGTGGTGTTTTGTGTGTGTGTGTGTGTGTTGTGTGTGTGTGTGTGTGTGTGTGTGTGTTGTGTGTGTGTGTGTGTGTGTGTGGGCCCTGTATTTTTTTGGTATTCAGCATAAACCCATCTCATTTCAATGTACGATGCATAATTTTTCCTTCACAGGGGACACTGGAATGCAACACAATTTCTTGAGCACACATATGGAGTGATTGGCACTTGAAATACTCTTTAATGACTAATTCTGTAGATCCTGTGGTAGTTGTCTGGAATTGTGCATTATGGGGTAATACATTAACATGTATAACAATGGCTAGCAGATTAAAGCTAATGCTAATGAATAACCAAAAAAAGAATATATATATATATATATCTATATACCGGTATATAGATATATACAGTATATGTTTTTTTGTCTCTTTTGTACCATAATGAAATATATAGCGTGATATATCACTTTTTTTTATTTTATTTATGAGCAAGACAGGCTGAGAGAACTGGTCCATTCGGAGGGGCAGATTAGAAACTGGCAACGTAAAACACTTCATTGATTTTTCTGCTGCCTTAAAAAAAATCCACACTCAATTCCACTCAACATTTAACGCTAATTTCCCCCCTTCAGAATCACACTTCGATCTGATGCCTCCGATCTAATATATATATATATATATATAAAATAAAAGATATTGCACAGCACTTGGGTGCAGCTATCAATGCTTGCAATTGCTGGCCGCTAGCGGTGTTAGCGGCCAGCAGCTGGGAGGCCCTGGAATGAGTTTCTGGGAGATCTGGGAGATCTGGGAGATACCCCGAGGGCCGCGTTACCAAGAGCAATATTTGCCGCTTCTATTGTATTACTTCCGCGCTGCTGCCTGGTAAAGCGAACGCGCTGCAGGCATCTGGAAGTCTGATGACACGCCAACGCCACTAATGAGAGCTGCAGGGCCGGAGTGGCCGTGAGAATGTGTGAACGGAAACAGTATTGCTTCTGTCTGTGAGGCTGCTCCGAGCGAACACGTGGAACGGAGTGCGTGGTCGTCGGGCGTAATGTCACGATCTGCCTGTGTTGTTGTTGTTGTTGTTGTTGTTGTTGTTGTTTTGTTCATGTGCCTTTTTGACCCTGCCCCTCGCCTGTAGTTTGCTTCCTTTGCTGCCCCTTGTCTGTCTTGATTTAATTCGTTTTCCTGTTTTATTTTGTCGTCTTTGTGCTCTGTGTTTCTGTTTCCATGTGTGTTCTAGTGTGTATATGTTCATTCATTGTTTCATGTTTTATTTTGTAGTCTGCTCTCTTAATTCAAGTATTCATAATTGCAAGGCTAATGGAATGATCTGGGTCCTGCCTGCATCTGGGTCCTCACCACACCACCAACAGCCCCGACACGTACGCTCTGTTGTTTTTGTTGTTGGTTACGGCGGGATTTACTGTTCTGTTGCTACGGCCGCCTCGAGTTCAAGTGACTCGTTCTTGTTCTTTTTCCCCAACATCACAACATTGAAAAGGAAAAAGAAATGTCAACTAATAATTGCTTTCATCCCTTCGGCCTTGCGACCGCGACTCGTAAACCCGCTGAGGTCAGGACAAACCGCAGCGGCAGAACGTTAATTGAGGTCGGATGCCTGCTAATTGTTCTCAGTCTCACTTCGTAAGTAAGTCGCTTTGGACGACAGCTAAATAAGACATGGATGTAAATCTGGATCTTATCATGGGTGTCATGAGGGCATCCTGAAACTTTGTGTTTAGTCATTATTTATTCTATGCTTTGCCATTCTTCCACTCATTGTCCTGTCATTTCAGATCCTGCCACTCCCACCTGCCCACAGTATCCTGAGCCCATCCCATCACCTGACTCTGCCCCGCCCAGTTAATCACCTGACTCCTACCATCACCTGAGTCTGCTCTACTCACCTGTTTCCCATTCCCTCATTAGAATAGTATTTAGCATCTTGCCTGATCCCTGCCTGTTTTGACGCCTGATTATCGGATACCCTGTTTTGTGACTTTCGCCTGTTGGACTACCGAGTTTGGATTAAACCCTTTGTGGACTTTGATTGCATCTAGTAGTGCTGTGTCGTGCTTTTGGGTTCTACCTGTTCTGGTACCGTTACAATGGGGTGGTTTTGCATTCGTTAAAACCCCTCCACAATAATATAATTTCTGTATTTTCATTTTACAGACTGTATGAAAAAAAATGCCCGGGATTGTTGCCGTGAAAATCAAGAAGAATCCTGCAACACGTCAAGAAGAGCGTTGTGCGTCCGACCATGGAGGGCTATGTATACAGAAAAAGACCCATAGGTCCTGTGCTAATTACTGCTGCGTGGTTCCTGCAAGGAAGGAAAGGGAGGGGAGGGCTTCCTGTGGCGCCCCCACCTCCCACCAACACACACCGATTGCCCACCGCTCTCCAAGTCAAGTCAACTATTTTTATACTTCAGTCCATTTCTCTCTCTCAAAAGCCCCTAAAAAGGAGACACCTCGGGGGAGGTTACGGGGGAGGGAATTGCGTTCCCTCCCCTGTAACCTTCTACAAGTCGCCTTTTAAAAAATAAATAAATAAATAAAAGTGCCTTGGGGTCTGTGGATTTAGTGCTCCTCATTGATCAGCGTTATTTTCAGGGTATTTGAAACCGATTAAGGTTGCCTCCACCGCCGCCGTCGCGGTGAAGAAATACGGCAGCGACGTCGTAGATCATTCTTTAGGCACGCTGGGGCGTTAAACTATCTGTGTTGTTAAGGAACAAATATCAACATGGCGTAGTCCTCCTCATGGCCCCCCGGAGCGAACTGAACATCCTTTATAGCTGGATAACGGGGGGGGAATCTCATGCGCAGAAGCTTCTTGGGGAGCCGGTCGCGGCAGCCGCCCCTGCCACCCGTCATCTTCTGCAGCTTGGTGGGCAGCTTGGCCGCGGAGTCCGCGTCCTCCAGGGTCTCCAGGCCGTCCAGGGAGCAGCAGGTCTTGTTATCGCCCACACCGCCGATGCCACCGCCCACGCCGACAACACCGCCGCCGCCGCCGGCGCTGTTGCAGAGGGAGGGCGCCATGATCGGCGAGGAGAGCAGCAGTGCGTCCTCCTGCTCCTTGACACTGTAGGGTGGCGTGGGCACCTCGAAGGTGGCGTGGAACTGGGAGTAGTCCACCTTGAAGAAGCCCTCCTCCAGGGAGATAACGGGGAAGAAGCGATGGCCCCACAGCACCTCGTCCTCGGTGTACGAGGTCCTCGCCTGGCACGTCATCCCTGCAGGGGGAGCGAGAGACAACCACAAGAGAGAAGGAATCATCGGCTGGACTTTGGACTCTGGATGAAATGCCCGGCCGGTAATATTACTGCTAATTAACTCGTGTGGCCCTCCTCGGGTTGCAAATGTACCATTGTCTCGCGCACCAGAGTGAGGCTAATGTTTTGCCGACAAACTGAATTTATCTATCTGCTATCGACTACTAAACACTTCCTTAATTCAATTATGCTGCCGGTGCTGAGCCTTAAGACTCAACCATACAGCGCCAGCGCAAGAAATATTGCCTGAAATTAAGGAGTACCCATAATTACCACCGCCAAAGGCCACCGGCAAAATAGAAGGGGCTTAATTGATATTTTACTTTGCATTGTGTGTGTGTGTGTGTGTGTGTGTGTGTGTGTGTGTGTGTGTGTGTGTGTGTGTGTGCGTGCGTGTGTGTGTGTGTGTTGGCCCTGTATAAAAAAATGTATGCATATTCAGAATAAACCCATCTCATTTCAATGTACGATGCATAATTTTTCCTTCACAGGGGACACTGGAATGCAACACAATTTCTTGAGCACACATATGGAGTGATTGGCACTTGAAATACTCTTTAATGACTAATTCTGTAGATCCTGTGGTAGTTGTCTGGAATTGTGCATTATGGGGTAATACATTAACATGTATAACAATGGCTAGCAGATTAAAGCTAATGCTAATGAATAACCAAAAAAAGAATATATATATATATATATCTATATACCGGTATATAGATATATACAGTATATGTTTTTTTGTCTCTTTTGTACCATAATGAAATATATAGCGTGATATATCACTTTTTTTTATTTTATTTATGAGCAAGACAGGCTGAGAGAACTGGTCCATTCGGAGGGGCAGATTAGAAACTGGCAACGTAAAACACTTCATTGATTTTTCTGCTGCCTTAAAAAAAATCCACACTCAATTCCACTCAACATTTAACGCTAATTTCCCCCCTTCAGAATCACACTTCGATCTGATGCCTCCGATCTAATATATATATATATATATATAAAATAAAAGATATTGCACAGCACTTGGGTGCAGCTATCAATGCTTGCAATTGCTGGCCGCTAGCGGTGTTAGCGGCCAGCAGCTGGGAGGCCCTGGAATGAGTTTCTGGGAGATCTGGGAGATCTGGGAGATACCCCGAAGGCTGTTACCAAGAACAATATTTGCCGCTTCTATTGTATTACTTCCACGCTGCTGCCTGGTAAAGCGAACGTGCTGCAGGCATCTGGAAGTCTGATGACACGCCAACGCCACTAATGAGAGCTGCAGGGCCGGAGTGGCCGTGAGAATGTGTGAACGGAAACAGTATTGCTTCTGTCTGTGAGGCTGCTCCGAGCGAACACGTGGAACGGAGTGCGTGGTCGTCGGGCGTAATGTCACGATCTGCCTGTGTTGTTGTTGTTGTTGTTGTTGTTGTTGTTGTTTTGTTCATGTGCCTTTTTGACCCTGCCCCTCGCCTGTAGTTTGCTTCCTTTGCTGCCCCTTGTCTGTCTTGATTTAATTCGTTTTCCTGTTTTATTTTGTCGTCTTTGTGCTCTGTGTTTCTGTTTCCATGTGTGTTCTAGTGTGTATATGTTCATTCATTGTTTCATGTTTTATTTTGTAGTCTGCTCTCTTAATTCAAGTATTCATAATTGCAAGGCTAATGGAATGATCTGGGTCCTGCCTGCATCTGGGTCCTCACCACACCACCAACAGCCCCGACACGTACGCTCTGTTGTTTTTGTTGTTGGTTACGGCGGGATTTACTGTTCTGTTGCTACGGCCGCCTCGAGTTCAAGTGACTCGTTCTCGTTCTTGTTCTTTTTCCCCAACATCACAACATTGAAAAGGAAAAAGAAATGTCAACTAATAATTGCTTTCATCCCTTCGGCCTTGCGACCGCGACTCGTAAACCCGCTGAGGTCAGGACAAACCGCAGCGGCAGAACGTTAATTGAGGTCGGATGCCTGCTAATTGTTCTCAGTCTCACTTCGTAAGTAAGTCGCTTTGGACGACAGCTAAATAAGACATGGATGTAAATCTGGATCTTATCATGGGTGTCATGAGGGCATCCTGAAACTTTGTGTTTAGTCATTATTTATTCTGTGCTTTGCCATTCTTCCACTCATTGTCCTGTCATTTCAGATCCTGCCACTCCCACCTGCCCCACAGTGTCCTGAGCCCATCCCATCACCTGACTCTGCCCCGCCCAGTTAATCACCTGACTCCTACCATCACCTGAGTCTGCTCTACTCACCTGTTTCCCATTCCCTCATTAGAATAGTATTTAGCATCTTGCCTGATCCCTGCCTGTTTTGACGCCTGATTATCGGATACCCTGTTTTGTGACTTTCGCCTGTTGGACTACCGAGTTTGGATTAAACCCCTTTGTGGACTTTGATTGCATCTAGTAGTGCTGTGTCGTGCTTTTGGGTTCTACCTGTTCTGGTACCGTTACAATGGGGTGGTTTTGCATTCGTTAAAACCCCTCCACAATAATATAATTTCTGTATTTTCATTTTACAGACTGTATGAAAAAAAATGCCCGGGATTGTTGCCGTGAAAATCAAGAAGAATCCTGCAACACGTCAAGAAGAGCGTTGTGCGTCCGACCATGGAGGGCTATGTATACAGAAAAAGACCCATAGGTCCTGTGCTAATTACTGCTGCGTGGTTCCTGCAAGGAGGAGAGGGAGAGGAGGGCTTTCTGTGGCGCCCCCACCTCCCACCAACACACACCGATTGCCCACCGCTCTCCAAGTCAAGTCAACTATTTTTATACTTCAGTCCATTTCTCTCTCTCAAAAGCCCCTAAAAAGGAGACACCTCGGGGGAGGTTACGGGGGAGGGAATTGCGTTCCCTCCCCTGTAACCTTCTACAAGTCGCCTTTTAAAAAATAAATAAATAAATAAAAGTGCCTTGGGGTCTGTGGATTTAGTGCTCCTCATTGATCAGCGTTATTTTCAGGGTATTTGAAACCGATTAAGGTTGCCTCCACCGCCGCCGTCGCGGTGAAGAAATACGGCAGCGACGTCGTAGATCATTCTTTAGGCACGCTGGGGCGTTAAACTATCTGTGTTGTTAAGGAACAAATATCAACATGGCGTAGTCCTCCTCATGGCCCCCCGGAGCGAACTGAACATCCTTTATAGCTGGATAACGGGGGGGGAATTCTCCCGGGAGCGGTGCGGTGCAGTCCGTCACCAAGGAAGCTATACGCAGCTAATCATTGTAGCTGCTTATCTCTTAAATCCCAGCGAATTCCCCTGAAGTAAAGAAGCACCTCAGACAGTCTGTGTGTGTGTGTGTGTGTGTGTGTGTGTGTGTGTGTGTGTGTGTGTGTGTGTGTGTGTGTGTGTGTGTGTGTGTGTGTGTGTGTGTGTGTGTGTGTTGTGTGTGTGTGTGTGTGTGTGTGTGTGTGGTGGAGACACACAGAAACAATATTGAGTGTATTTATTTATTAATAGGAGAGAGAGAGAGAGCGAGAGAGAGAGAGCCTTATGTAACCGTAAAATTTATACCTGCCCTGAAGTCTGTGTTTCTATGGAAACCAGACCTACTGTAGCAGTGTATGCATGCGCGAGACAATGAGACATCACACCCCTCAAAGGAATAAATGAAAACACAGGGAAAAAAATAGGAATATTATCCCTTATTTGAATCCTATTTCTGAGCATCCATACATGACAGGGGTATTCATGTGTTGGGTGAATCATCTGTGACGTCACAGACCTAATACAAACATTATGTTACCTGTTATTACCACATGTAAGCCCTTCTCTCTATTGCACTTTTATCCAAAGCGCTTTCCAGTATTGCCTCACATTCACCCATTCATACACCGACGGTGGTGTCAACCACGCAAGATAACAACCAACACGTCAGGAGCAGTGACGAACACAAGCCGGTGTTTCGGGGTCGCAGTATAATTGCAGGGAAATTATGTCTGCAGTGCCACCTGTCTGTCTGTCTGTCTGTCTGTCTGTCTGTCTGTCTGTCTGTGTCTACGAGATATTGTAGCTACTTCATGACCTGCTGATATGATATCGTACACCGATGCGAAATGCTAACTGTCGCGTGTGTAGCTCGCATTTTTTCTAAAAGAATTTGGGAGATCTCTTAGCTTTGCACCAACGTTGCACTAATCCTAATCGCACGCACACACACACACACACACACACACACACACAAGACTTGTCAAAACCCACATACACAGAGACACAACATACACACACACACACACACACACACACGCCAATTAATACTTCTTTGCTAAATAATTGTATGGAAAGTTGGGATTTGAAAAAAAAAAAAGACATTAAGACAAAATAGAAAATTAAAGGAACGAAAAGTAACAACGCACAGATCCATAAGGGGTTAGGTTAATACGATCCCTAACACAAGATAAGACCCAGCTTGTAATGAATATGTTTCAAAGGACGTTTCAACAAAGTGGGTTGCGTCCGTCCACCACGTCCAACAGATTTCAGCAGAGGGGTCGGAGAACGGAAGTGATCAGCTGTTGTCTTTTCTGCGTTTTCTGAGTCCTCAACACATAGACATTACAAAGAGACATTACATTCATTCCATGCATGTGCAATAGGCTTGCATGACACGACAGCATGAAGGCATTAGATTTATTATCTGCTGAACTCACGCATGTTGATGAAAATAAAACATAAATCACCAGTAGAAACTTTGTGGCTTTGTATTTTTGTAATCATCTCACCAGTGACCACTTATTTGTATTTTTCCACCCAGACATTTTTTTTTATCCACTGGATATGAAATGGTTTTACAATCACGAGCCACTTTTAGAGAATAAACGTCCTCACAATTACATTACGTACATAATGTAGAATCTAGCACACACAAAGCCCTTTTGTTATCGAGTTATTATCTGGAGTGCACGTACGCCATCGACGTTTTAAGTCGTTAAATAAACGGCGTTCTCCTTGATAATCGCCCCGAGCGAAATCGACTGCTTTTATACTTTGAGAAGTTTCGTTCTCTTTCCCTCCCGAGTGAGTGAAGTGGTGTGGGAGTAAAGTGGACGTTCGAGGACGGCGGTCAACACAACAGCTCGCTCTCTCTCTCTTCTCTCTCTCTCTCGCTCTCTCTCTCTCTCTCTCTCTCTCTCTCTCTCTCTCTCCCAACCCAGAGGCAGACTTCCAGCACTACTTGACTACTTGACTGCGAGCGAGGATCGACCGAACACGAGCTCGGAGGCAGAAAACAGGCTTATTCCGGGCATCCCAGTGCAGGCAGCAAGCGGCCAGTCATAAGCCTCGATGCTGCCACTTCCAGCGGGGGGGCTGTTCACACTCCCAGGGGTCAGCTTTAAGCACAGACACACACACACACACACACACACACGTCTATTTATAACACAATTACACAATTTCTCCACTTGCCTAAGCAGCAGGAGGATGACAGTAGGAGTATATATCTATATATACAGCAGGAGTATCATGTTCCAAGGGTGTTCATTATTTTTCAAAATCGGGACACCTCTGCCTTTTAACAGAATGAATGTGTTACAAGCGGTCACATACAATTATTGACCAGATGTTTCTCTGACAACGGGAAAAAATCTAAAATGCTCAAAGCACCGTGGAAGAATATAGCATTTCAGCACCACTAAGTGGATTAAATGACGTTACATATGAAAGCACATAATAGCTAATCAACTTAGCAACCTCGGGAACCTAGCCCGCATCACCGTGTATCCAGTGTACATTATTGTCCAATCAGGACACCCCATCGTACATTATCGTCCAATCAGGACACCCCGTCTGGGGTTTATTCCCGACTATTCCCGATTGAGCGAAACGTGCTTCTGTGTTATATATATGTGAGGTTACTTATTTGGTTTGGGATAATCCAGAATCTCTAGAAAAGAGAATAAAAAGCCTCTGTCTCCGTTGCTAGGAGACATTGCCATTACTAAGGGCCGTCCTATTGGCTGGAGTCATAAACTAAGTTTGTTTTTTGTATTCGTCAGACCCCATGTATTTCCAGGGAAAATGAGACACACAACCAATAAAAACTGATTAATTTTGAGAGCGATTTGCCCCACAAGATGACATAATATAATATACTGTATTCAGGTAATCCGAGGGGTGTTGCACTTCAGTGATGCTACCTTGCAGAACTCGTCACCTCACAATATCTCTCTCACGTGTAAGATTGCTTAACACACACACACACACACACTTTCCTCCTCACACTTTTCCTCGCTGAGGTCCAGCCATCTGACAGACAGGAGGGGGCCAGACATGTGAATGCTTCTCAAGCGGTGGTGTTTGTGGAAACAAAGAAGCCCGTTAAGAAGAGTCACTGTGACTCCCAGCATCGTGTCCCACTGTGTGAGTTTTAATATAACGGGTGTCAAACTCCCTCCCCACCAGCTGGTGTAACACACTCTCACACACTCGCCTCTTCCTTTATTTCTGTCTGTCCTCTTACTTGAATATCACGAAGACGCTAAAGCACATATATTTATGTTTTATATTTGTATATTTTATTTTTAGAATTTCTATATAATTACTTTCTGTTTAATGTTCAATGTTATGCACCAATTCACAAAAGCACAGCATTCCTTGTCTGAGTCTGTGAAAAATACTTGGCAATAAACTTGATTCTAATTCTGATTCTGATGCTGATTATAATCCAGGCCATTTGCTGAATGCTTTGAACATCCAAATGCTCTCACCAAACCTTGGCACGGGTTTCCCAGCAGTCGGAATCAAACCTTCACCATCAAAGGCTAAGTCCCTTGCCATGGCGTTGCCAACAAGGCTCTACTGAGAGGCTAAACAGCGCCAGCATGTATGAATGCATACATACAGTACATACATGTAATACATGTACATATATATATAATCCCTAGCACTAACTTGCGTGTTTGTTCATCTTGGCATTATTAATAGTACTTAACATTGCTTGGCATATTGTATGTTGTTGGTAACATGCTCAGAATTGCACATCTGCTCGTATCCCAGCTATTTATGCAGGCAACTTAGCAATTATGAAACTCGTTCCATTAGCCTCGTAAGTGTGAAGGCTTGAAAAAAAGCTCTATTCCTATCTTCATGTACCACAGCAATATATATATGCAATATATACTGTCTCCTTCAATGTAAATGTAAATATATGTTATAAATGTAAATGTATGTATCCACATTGTTGCAGGAATCCTGAATCTATACACCGACCTACCCATCCTCAGGGTGGACCAGAGTGTCAGAAACAGGTCAGGTTCAGGAGCATGACCAGGAGTGTGGGTGTGCCACCACTAGCCAGCACCACCCACCCTCACCCCCACCACCACCACCACCCATGCATTCAAGGGGTGGTGGGGATGTGGGGGGTGGGGGGCGGGGGGCGGGGGGGTGAATCCATACAATTCTGCCACAAACGCCTCCACACCACAGTAGCATCGCTGAAGAGGCGATGGTGGTGGTGAGTCGACAATGTTAACAAAGCCCTCATCCACAGAGAGACTCTAGAGCGATGCCCCCTCAGCCAGCTGGTTCTGGGACTCTACTCACAAACCAAGCAGAGCCACCAGACAGAAACCCCATTAAAATAAACCAAATTATAAGAAAACAAAAAGAAAACTACCTCACGCACTGGAAAGAATCAACCAAAAAACAGAGTAAATTAGAATGCTATTTGGCCCTGAACAGACAATACACAACGGCAGAATACCTGAGCACTGTGACCGATCCCAAACTCAGGACTTTCTCTTTCTTTTCCACTTTCTTCTTTTTCCTTTTAATTGTATCTTATTTTTGTATTTTTTGTATTTTTGTATTTTTGTATTTTTTATATTTTTTATATTTTTAAATTTTTTACTTTTACTGTATATACTTAGTTCTTTATAAGTATACTTTTTCTTTTACCACTCGCTTTGGCAATACAAATGTACGTTTCCCATGCCAATAAAGCTCTTTAAATTGAAATTGAAATTAAATTGAAATTGAAATTTAATTGAACAAATTTCAAGTATTTTATTGTCACTTCACAGTTTACATGAGTATAAGCAGTAAGTGAAAATCTTATGTGCAAAACGCCCGACAGCCGAGAGCAGTTATAAAAGAATACAAAGTAGAAATAGAAATAGAATAGAAATTCAAAAGCAAAAAAAAAAGTATAAAATAAAATATACAGTATACAAAAAATAAAAAATTGAAGAGAGAGAGAGAGACAGAGAGAGAGAAAGAGAGAGACACACAGAGAGAGAGAAAGAGAGAGAGACAAGAGAGACAGAGAGAGAGAGAGAGAGAGAGAGAGAGAGAGAGAGAGAGAGAGAGAGAGAGAGAGAGAGAGAGAGAGAGAGAGAGAGAGATAGAAAGAGAGAGAGAGAGAGAGAGGATTCTCATTTGTCTGGTCGTTTTTGTTTTATTTGGGGGGGATGTGCGATGATATTAAACCGCTGCGCTAAACAACACCATTTTGCGTGCGATGAAACTGAAAGAAAAGGAGGAGGAGCTATAAGGACATCACCGGCCAATGAGGTCCATGGCGTCAAAACAACAGAGGGCTCCTAAATCACATCGGCATCCTCACAAACCCGCATGCAGACACCTTTGCTGTTCAATACGTGAAACGTCTCTATTCTAAATGAATAAAATAATGTCTAAAAAACTAAAAAGGAAAATCTCATTTTGGAACTGATCCGTCCATTGTGGACACAAGTTGCTGGGTAATGCGTTACTATGGTGACCGTCATCAAGTGGTACAGCAGCAGAGAGGGAAAAATAATCCAGCAGCTTTTAGTGACTTGTTTTGTTTTTTTTCTCTCCCTACCCACCGCCCCCACCCCCCTTCCCGCCACCCAACCCGTCCCCTCCCTCACACCACCCGTTTCAATTTCCAGGCATGGAAATACACCCACCACCACCACCACCTCCTCCTCCTCCTCCTCCTCCACCACCACCACCACTACCACCAACACCACCCTCTTTCTCCCTCCAACAATCGTCCCTGCTATGAATGCTGCTTTATTGTTCCATCAATTTGTGAAGGATGCGTCCAGTCACTCGCCACGTCCGTGTTTACCCCCACCTCCACACACACACATATATAGATCCACCCCCACCTCCCACACCACCACCACCACCACCACCAACCGTACAACACACAGTTTTAGATTAGAGGGTGTCAGGAGAAAAAACAGAGCGCAGAATGGGAACGCTGTTAGCAGTGGAGGGGGAAGCTGAGTGCTGACGTGGTGGTGTGGGTGGTGCTGGTGCTGGTGCAGGGCATGGGGGTGTGGTGATGGTGGTGGTGGTGGTGGTGGTGTTGGTAGTGGTGGTGGTGGTGACGTGGTGGAGGTGGAGGTGGAGGGAAGTACAGGTGGGAGATTGAAACAGAAGAGAGGGTTTAGGTGGCGGCTGCCAAACATCTCCACAGAAGGTGTTGAGTGGCCAGAGGGATAAGTAGGCAGGAGACAGGAGGTAGGAGGCAGGCGGAAGCAGGCAGGAGACAGGCGGCAGGAGACAGGAGACAGGAGGCAGGTGGAAGGAGGAAGGAGACAGGAGACAGGAGGCAGGAGGCAGGAGGCAGGAGGGAGGAGGAAGGTGGTAGAAGGCAGGAGGCAGGATGAAGGAGGCAGGAGTCAAGAGGCAAGAGGCAGGAGGCAGGAGACAGGAGGCAGGAGGCAGGAGGCAGGAGGTAGGAAACAGGAGGCCGGAGGCAGGAGGAAGGAGGCAGGAAACAGGAGGTAGGAGGTTGGAGGTAGCAGCCCAGAACACACACATACGGGCAAAAGTCATGTCAACGTACGGTGCTGTACAAGAAAAGCTCTTTGATTAAAACAGCCAATCAATGAACTAGCTTTAGGAGGAGGCGGCCGCTATTGGCTGAGGTGACGATCAGACCGTTTGTTTTGTCGGTTCATCATCACCAGAAGAATATACGTAGCCCCAGTTTGTCCACAACACACCACTTGGTAATTGCAATTCTAACATGAAATCATGTATGCAGCAAACCTACTTGCCACTGTGCCACATCAAGTGGCTTTGTTCGGGACTCCTCCAAGGACACCAAGGGCAGGTTTCTGGTGTTGAAAGTCCGGTTTATTGTAAAAGGCTGCAGGTAAAGTGCAATGGTACATGTGCTAGCATGCTAGCGCTCTACTCTCCTGAGTGTGTGTGCTGGTGGCTGACTGTGGTGGGCTCCTGAATGGGCTCCCCAGCCACCGGCCCCCCGGCCCCCTGCCCCCGGCTCCAGCCCGGGCACCCGATGACCGGTCAATAACACCTCCGCCTCCGTATGAGTCCCCAGCGAGTGGATCAAAACATGACACATGGGGTCATCTTCCCCCCGACAAAGAGACGCAACCTTGAGTGTGTCTCTGCACGCGCGTGTGTGTGTGTCTGTGTGTGTGTGTGTGTGTGTGTGTGTGTGTGTGTGTGTGTGTTGTGTGTGTGTGTGTGTGTGTGTGTGTGTGTGTGTGTGTGTGTGTGTGTGTGTGTGTGCCTGCATCTGTGCCTCTGTTTCCCTGTACAACAGCTGTAAATATTGCCGCCATAGAGACGACCAGCCTGACGCATGCCTGCAGCCCTTTGAAGGCTTGTTGTTGCACGAGGTCTGCGCTTGCGGGACAAGATATTTCCACGGCTCGGCACCTCTGACGTAGCGGCCAACGTCAGCCACCGGGGTACGCCACCACCACCACACCACCCCCACCTCCTCCTGCTCCTCCCCCTCCTGCTCCTCCTCCTGCTCCTCTTCCTGTTCCTCCTCCCCGGCCACCACCACCATCTCCCCCCCCCCCCCCCCCCCCACTCCTCCACCTCCTCCGCCACCTCCACCTCCTCCTCCTGCTCCTCTTCCTCCACCACCACCTCCTCCTACTCCTCCATCTCCCCCACCACCTCCTCCGCCACCTCCTCCCCCTCCTCCTATACCTCTTTCTCCCCCACCCCCTACTCCTCCACCTCCTCCCATCTACGATTTATCACCCACCAACGGAGACCTGACAAATCCCTAAAGACACAATTACCTTGCTTCCCCCTCCGGGACGCCGGGCGCAGATAATGACTTATCTGTGTCAACGTCAGTTCATTCATTGTTCATCGGCCATTACGTTTTCAAACCGCCACCGCTGCGCAATTATAATATAATATAATATAATATTATATAATATAATATGCTATAATATAATATATACACAGCCCTTATGGGATGGGAAATTTCACCATCGTGGCAGAATAAGTTCATGTCTGGGATTGAGATATCGTTGATGGCAGGTCACTGGGAGGGAGAGAGGGGGGGAGGGAGGGAGGGGGGGAAGGAGGGAGGGATGGAGGGAGTCGAAGGCACATAGGTCGATATAACACTCTTCACAGTCCTTTAACTTTCATCGTTCTCTCCTCAGTATGATCAATTGAAAAGGGGCTTGTAAGGAACGAGGAGATATTTTGGAGTATTAAGAGTGCATGTATGTATGGGATATACAGTGTGTATGCTGAATCTGAGATGGATGGTAAATGCTAAATGGATTGCATTTCTATATCGCTTTCATCCAAAGTGCTTTCCAGTATTGTCAACCGGCGGTTGCGGTGTCAACCATGCAAGGTAACAACCAACACGTCAGGAGCAGTTAGGGTTAGGTGGTGTCTTGCTCAGGGACACCTCGACACTTAGCTAGGAGGGGGAGGAGCCCGGGGATCGAACAAGCAACCTTCCTTTTGCCAGACAACCTTATAAGCTCTTAACTCCTGAGCTAGTGCAAAAGCGCGTGGCAGAAATGCAATAACAAACTAAACAATTAGAGTTAAAAAATAATATAATAAAATAATTAGGTGCAATTAAGACAAAGCAGAACGCAAGACAGAACGAAAACAATTAAAAGTATGATGCAGTTTCACTTTTTCTCCAAAACACTTTGTATTACGTAGCAATTGTATTATGTTTACCATCAGAACATTATTTGAATGGTAAAATGTTGTCACACTCATTGTCATCATATGTCCCCTGGAAACCCTCTGACAGTTCTGCAACACACACATGCACACACACACCCACACACACACACACACACACACACACACACACACACACACACGCACACTCATGCATCCTGCAGCATGCCGCTTCACACAACACCAGACTCCAGGCGACGCCATAAGAAATTGGGACTCGCTAATGAAGTCAAAAGGGAACACATTACAGCACATCACAGGAGAGAGCGAGAGAGAGAGAGAGAGGGAGAGAGAGAGAGAGAGAGAGAGAGAGAGAGAGAGAGAGGGGGAGAGAGATTGATTTTTAAAAGCTCTTTATTCTATTTCTGCATCTTGCAATAACAGAAGTGAAAGTACTTTTATATACTTAAATCAAAATAACAACCAACATATAATAAAAAAGAAAAGTACAGTAAAGTATATGAAACCGTTTACATTTAACATGTACACAAAACAGAAAGAAACTCAAATAACTATCTACTAGACCAGGCCTGGCCAACCCGCGGCTCCCGAGCCGCATGCGGCTCTTTGCCTGGTTTCATGGCTCTTACGTTCATATTGAATTTTGTTAAATTAAGTTAACGCGTTAACTTAATTTGCGGTTCTGATGGGGGGGGGGGGGGGTCCGTTAATTTGCGGTTCTGATGGGGGGGGGGGGGTCCGTTAATTCGGAGCACCCCCCGAATTAACTAGATAAGACTAAGAAAATGTTATTGCCCTGGCAGTGGCTACAAATATTGTTGGTGTGTGTGAGAGGAAGAGATGGGGAGATGTTCATGTGTGTGTGAGAGGAAGAGATGGGGAGATGTTCAT
Source organism: Coryphaenoides rupestris (assembly GCA_002895965.2). Classification (NCBI taxonomy): domain Eukaryota; kingdom Metazoa; phylum Chordata; class Actinopteri; order Gadiformes; family Macrouridae; genus Coryphaenoides; species Coryphaenoides rupestris. The sequence goes on from PIJE02001485.1 coordinate 84,752, forward strand.
GTGTGTGTGAGAGGAAGAGATGGGGAGATGTTCATGTGTGTGTGAGAGGAAGAGATGGGGAGATGTTCATGTGTGTGTGAGAGGAAGAGATGGGAGATGTTCATGTGTGTGTGAGAGGAAGAGATGGGGAGATGTTCATGTGTGTGTGTGAGAGGAAGAGATGGGGAGATGTTCATGTGTGTGTGAGAGGAAGAGATGGGGAGATGTTCATGTGTGTGTGAGAGGAAGAGATGGGGAGATGTTCATGTGTGTGTGAGAGGAAGAGATGGGGAGATGTTCATGTGTGTATGTTGTGGCTCTTTGCAGTAACACAGTAAAAAAATTGGCTCTTCGTCTCTAACTGGTTGGCCACCCCTGTACTAAACAAACTATCTATGTCTCTCATTTCTTTGTAGTACCTGAAATCGACTTTTATCCTGGACTACCAGTCGGGTGAACCACAAATGTGCCTCGATACTCAAGGAATTTTCTATTTTCCTTTTCCGACTCAGGTAGATTGCCATCTTTCCTTGGCCAATCATGAAATTCAGAAGTTTACATTTTTGTTTTGGTAACTTGCTGCATTTGAAACCAAAAATGAAGTTGGTTTTGGAGAAAACTTCTCCAAATAACAAAAAGAACAGCAGCAGAAAAAGAGAGGACAGTCTGTGACATTCTAAGAAACAATGAAAAACTGTTTCCCTCTGTGTGCACAAAAGACATATGTTTGACACACCAGGGTTTAAAACAGAAATAAAAGAGTTAACTGCGACAATCCCATGCAGAACCCTCCACTGCAGATCACCTATCCTCTTGGTGAACGGTGGTTTGTATAGCACCCCCATCCTGGTGCCCCATCCCCCTTCAGGCCCAAGTGAGTCAGACCGACCATTCAGACTGCATCTGTTTAAAACCTTGACACACAAGTAGTAGGACAGTTTGCCGGTAAAATTCTCTAAACCCAACACTTTATCGGGGGAGAGAGAGGGAGAGAGAGAGGGAGAGCGAGAGGGAGAGCGAGAGAGAGAGAGGGGGAGGGAGAGGAAGGGAGAGAGAGAGAGACAGAGAGAGAGAGAGATAGAGAGAGAGAGAGGGAGAAAGAGAGAGAGAGAGAGAGAGAGAGAGAGAGAGAGAGAGAGAGAGAGAGAGAGAGAGAGAGAGAGAGAGAGAGAAGAGGGAGATGGAGGGAGGGGGCTAAGCCTAAGCACTAGTAAGCATGTGTGCTAGCGCTACGACAGAAGCGCTACACCGACGGGTCACAGCAGGAAGGCGAGACGCCGCTGTGACCCGCTGACCCCCCCCCCCCCCCCAACCCGCCCCCACGCCACATTATATTTAATTGGAGACTCCGTTTTGTCACCCGTTCACCACGGAGCCCCCGGCGGCACCCCCAGCTATCGGGCCCTTATTAACGCTCTGTATTGACCCACCGGGATGGATGGAACCAAGAGTGGTTTAACCCCAGAGAGTCACCGCTCACTCTGAGCTACAGCCCCCCTGAGTTACGGTCCCGACTCTCGGGGACGGGTAGGGACCAAGAGGGGGGGGCGAGGGTTGGGGGGACCAGGGGACGGGGGGGGGGGGGGGAGTTCCTCGACTCATATCCGCGCCGCTGCCGGTGTTTGATTTCCTTCCTTTTAGAAATATCCTCTTGCTGCACGGCGGCTCTGACCCCAGGGCTCCTGCCGGCATCATGTGAGTCCCGACTCCTCTGTTCTGTTTCCACGACGGTTTGGTCTTCTTAACAATAAAGCAGTGATAAGGTTAGATAAGATAAGATAAGATAGAACTGAAGGAACCGAAGGAAATTCTTGCCAGAGGTTGCTCAAAATGCCAACAGCATAAGCATAACAATAGAATAATAAAATAATACATTTACAAATGTACAGTGAAGTAGCCTAAGGAAACTAAGATATGTAAGCAATATACTGTAAGTAAGATATGTAAGATAAGTAAGATGAGTAAGATATGTAAGTCATAAGTAAGATCAAACTAACTTGATCAGCAAACAAATAAGTACGATATTCAGTAACTTATTTGTTGATCAGACCGGGGATCCCCTCTCTCTCTCTCTCTCTCTCTCTCTCTCTCTCTCTCTCTCTCTGCTGATGGCGGAAGACTTTTTGCCAGATAATTACACAGGTCTGGCATTTACGAGACACAAGGATGACCGTATACGGCAGTAATAGGAGATAATAGATGCGCAATGTCTCCGCTGGAGCGAGCCGTGTTCCCAACGTGAACCGTGTCATGTTTATTATTATTGCACATTGACATTTTGAATCAAAACCCAATCAAACCCCATCAATGGGTCTGGGTTTTTTTGTTTTTTTTTCCCCTGCACCTGAAATCGTGAATCTTTCCTTTTTATACGTCCAAGAAAAGAACATCACGCAAATGGTTGTGTTTTGTTGGGGTTTTTTTTTTATTCTTATCGGTAATCCAGTCTTTTGTTGTGCACTGAAAAATCTTCCTGAAGCAAATAATCGCGTACGGGCTTCATGAGCATATGAATAAACAACACGTCTGAACAAACAACACATATGAATACAAATCACACCAGCTAGTCCAGCAGTTGCATCCCTCCTCCTCCTCCTCCTCCTCCTACCTGGCACCTTTATGTGGTGGTTACAGTTAGACTCCATGAGCCGTGAGTCACACAACAGCCTTGTGGCATTAAAAAGACAGAACTACTGGGGATGATAGGGATCTCTGCAAGCAATGAAATACAATGAAATTAAATTTAAAAAACCCAGCCCACAACCTTATGAAATAAAGGTTTTAACAAAGGTCTCCACATGAGAGGAGATCGGATAAATCGATACGGCGCAGCATAACCGAGGGTCCCTTTTGTATCCAGTATTGCATCACTGGACCGATGCGGAATGACAAGCCGGGAAATATAGGCTGGAATATTACTCATCACGGGAAGGACGCCTTATTAGGTTGTAAACCCGGTCAGCGATCTATATCCTCGCATCGCCCCTCGCATCACAGAATTAGTTCCATTCCCTCGTCCATGGTGTCCGCAAAGAGGAGACGAAGTCGACAATCGTTCCTCCATCGCGACAGATAGTATAGTGTTCACGCGGCGAGGGTGTGCGAGGGGTCACGGGGGAGAGGACAAACTCCGTAAATGTTTGCCCGTAAATCCGAATAACGGATAATTATACCGGGGGTCTTCCCAGTGTGTCTAAATAGATCGGCAGCATTATGCAAATTCCACGTCGTCCCGTCAACAGCACATTGATCTCTCGCCATGCATTTGCATGAAAGTCGCATCACCGTACCACACAGAGATAAAAGTGCAGGCGAGATGATACAATTTATGTAGATGGTTCAGTATTTCTCAAAGCATAGAGCAAAGTGATTGCAGGGTTAAATATATACACACCTCCAACACCATGTCACGTTGTTGGAGGGTCTTAGGGTGATGGTGGCGGTTGTGGTGGTGGTGGTTTTGATGGTGTTGGTGCTGGTGTTGATGATGGTGTTGCTGGTGGTGTTGTTGGTGGTGGTGGTGGGGATATTAGTGGTGGTGCTGGTGGTGGTGGTGGTGGTGGCGTAGTGCTGGTGTTGTTGGTGGTGGTGGTTAGGGTGGTGTGATGTTGGTGGGTGGTGGTGTCATGGTGCTGGTGGTGGTGTGGTGAGGTAGGTGGTGTAGGTGGTGGGTTGTGGTGGTGGTGGTGGTTAGGTTGGGTATTGTGGTGGAGTGAATGATGGTGGTGGTTGGTGGTGGGTGGTGGTGGTGGTTGTGGTAGTGGTGCTGTATGTTGGTGATGTTTGGTGTGTTGTTGTTGGTGGGGTTGGTGTTCGGAACTGGGGTTGTTGGTGGTGGCGTGTGGTGGGGTGGTGGTTGTGGGTTTGGTGGTGGTGGAAGACCATGTTGGGGTTTCTTGCCTGCCTGTTACATAGATCCAAGCCCTGGTTTCACCACAGGAATAAAACGCTAACAGTGAGCGTACGCAATCCAAAACTCTCTGCCGAGTTTTATACACAACTGCAGCCTATCTTTTCTTTCTTCTCCCATCATAAAAAATGCAACAGGCATGATCTAGGTGATAGGAAACAGTCGGGGGTGGGGTGGTAAGCGTAGTTTAATTGTGAAATGTGGGCACCGCCAATTATGAAAGGAATTAAATTGCGGCACAGAGATTGGTTTCACGCGTGACGGCACCTAGACAGCTTTTTTTTTTACGGGCGGGGGGTTGGGTTTTTGGTTTTTTTCCTTCCAATTCTCGAGAAATGCTAATGAACAAACGGGACCGTTTTTAATTTCCCATTTGTGTTGTTTAAAGGACGGTTTTAATAGGTTTAATTCGACCCGCAAGTAGTGTTTTGGTAATGAGATTATAGAAAACAGGTACAGGGGTTTACTCGGGGGGCTCCATGCGACGAGGCCCAGGCCGGTGTTCTCCACTGCTGCAGTCTCGCCAACAACGCCCTGACTGTCCGGTTATCTTGTCTTCCATATTGAAAAAACTGCGCTCTTATGGACACAGAGCTAAACCAATGTGTTCTGCTACTGGGAACATATATACCGTAACATACACAACATAGCAGTCATTGTACTATTCCAATTAAATAACAAACATGACCCCGTAAACATCTGCAGCGGACATTTTGGACTGAAAACTACAAGAACGATTGAGTCGTCTTCTTTAAACATAACGTTGTCCCAAGCTCAACTTTCACGTTGCAATGAAACACAGCCCAAGCTGGCATTCGTTGTGTTTAATTACGCATTTACAATTATGAAGCACCGAGTTCTGCTGGTTTGTATGTTGGGGCCAGGACACAGAAACTGCCGGCACATGAACTGGGCTGACCAAGCGGCACTCAATTTGAATCAGTGTCAAAAATAGGAGTCTGTGAAGTCCCTACTGGATAAAAGTTGTCGGCTAAATGCCCAAAAGAAAAACCCCTCTTTGCACTGTTCTGTAGTAAAAATTGTCAAAACAACAATGTGTACCGGTGAACAGTGAATCCGGGTGAGCAGGGACCCTTGCTTAAGGTGCTGCTTCACGTGGCTGCTGCGGACGAGTCCTTTGTGGCTCAGCTCAAAGCGGTCGAAGGTACACCCGCGGCAAAAAAATGCCTTTCTTTCATTCTGACACATGGCTTTTTGGTTGCCGTCAATCAATATAACTAGAATCACTTCTGTTTTCGTGTCAGAATTGAGCCCTTAGACCTTGTAATTATTTATGTCTTTCCCCAACAACATCAAAGGGGAAAAAAAAAACATATTTGTGCGGCGTGACCGTGTCGGGTTATGCTTCGGGAAATAATAGTTTTTTTTTCCTCCTCTCTGGCTGTAATGCTTAGAACCGTCTACAGAACCATCTGCCATCCACAGTCAAAAGTCGGGGGAAAAGTTAACGTATTTTGTGTTAATCCACACGGGGAAGAGCCATCATTTTCATGGCAAGTTGGAGCACTGGTGAACAACACAGAGCCTTATAAATATCTCTCTTTCTCTTCTATTGCTGCTATACAGAGACAAATTATGTCACTGATATGGAGACTTATTCTGTTGGTGCTATACACAGACTGTTCTGTAGACTTTTTCTGTTGCTAAGTTACAGAGACTTATCCTGTCACTGCTATACAGAGACCGTTCTGGAGACTTATTCTGTTGCTAAGTTATACAGACTTATTCTGTCACTGCTGTACAGAGACTGTTCTGGGGAGTTACTATGCAGCTAATTTACAGACTTCTTCTCTCACCGCTATAAAGAGACTGTTCTAGAGACTTTTTATGGAGCTAATTTACAGACTTATTTTGTCACTGCTGTACGGAGACTGCTCCACATAGACTGTTCTGGAGACGTGTTCTGTTGCTAATATACAGACTTATTCTGTCACTGTTCTGTAGACTTATTCAGTGGCTAATATACCAAGTCTGTCTAGCTGTCCAGAGACTAGTTCTGCAGACGTATTCTGCCGCTGTTATACAGAGGTTTATTCGGACCGTACAGAAAGAGATCGTTCTGTATACACACACACAGATACACATATTCTGTCGGCTGCTGTGCTGTGCTGTGCAGAGACGTCTGCTTCTGTGTACAACATCGGTGACGTATTCTGCTGCTGCTGCTGCTGCTGTACAGAGGCAGTTCTGGAGCAAAGTAGCAGCACCACAGCGCTTGGTGGAGACGGCACTGGACGACATATTTCACTCAACAACAGTGATGGCCATTACCGGGCCGTTCGCGCCACCGAGCCGCTCGGCCGTTTAACGTGCGTCCGTTCCGCGTTGACTGCCATGCACGCCTGATTCCGATTCCATATTAGAGGAATAATAATGGGGGGGAAACAAATCTAAGTTTAGGTGCAGTGCTGCGATCGTGAATGCTCAAGGAGAGGTTGCCATGGAAACAGAGTTGCATTGGCCGGGAATGAAAGCGTCTGAGGGTTTAGACTTTAGACTGTACACATCAATTTTTTTTTAGTGTGTGAGACACACAGTTCGCCCAACCTGGCATGACCACGTCTCCTGAAAATATCATGATAACAATCAGCAATGGAAGTAAATTATACCGGACATTTATTATTTAGTAACCAAATCCCATGTTTAATAATATTAATGTGACAATTTGTGCTTATATAAGTGATATCATTTCAGAATATTCACCGGGGCTACATGTGTGCACTATCCAGGAAGCCTAAAACAACATTGAACCACCTACATGACGTTAACGACATTGCTTCACAACCAGTATCATTCACGCTCCCAAAATGACATCACTTAAATTAACTTGTAATGTGAAACGAGAAGTTGATCAATGATTTGAACCAAACTGTTCGGTTTTTAACATTGTTTCCAAAATCATCGTCAGGGAAATGCTATTTAGAATCAAGGGGTTGGACGATTTGATATCCCTCGTGGGTGCCCATGTCATGCCCTGACATGACAGTGAGCCTTTTTGGGATGACATCATCCAACAAAGTTCAAGCATTCAGGATATATTCCATTCAACTAGTGCACTTAGTTCTGCTTCTCATGCCAGCTTGATATGGCAAACGACGTCATGATTTTACGTTCAATGATCGTCATGGATGATATCATAGAGAACATGGATTCCTGGTCGCTGTTGATTCCTGTAAGCTTGACTTCAGTGTTGTTAGAGGCCACAGAGGTGGTTTGTGCTGACACGTGGTGAAGGGATTTCCGCACGTTTCAAGCTATTACCGCTTTTAATGTAAAACATGAAATCTCCTCTCTGCACTGATCTGCCTTTGAAAAAATCTATGTTGGGGAAAATGTAGCCTCGCGATGATAACTGAATGACTTTTCTTATGTAAGATATTACTCATTACTACATTTTACTACATTACTACATAATCACATATGCAAACTCAGTTGAAACACCCTTCTGTACTCACTCACAGCACCGTTTTCGAAACACACCCTCCTAACCACTGGCAATATTAAACTCACAAAGAATGGCTGTGATGTGAATAGGGATTATGCTGCATGTTTTGATTCACAGTCAACCAGACTACCGAAGAGAAATCTGAAGTCTGATCCTTAATCGGCCCACTTCAGCCCAACAACAAACTGCCAAGTTGTCTGAGCATTGCCCTGTTACATTTACATTTACATTTCAACAAAGAGTACATTTGTTGAAGGAGACAGCAATATATCGCTGTGGTACATAAAGATAGGAATAGAGTTGTTTTCGAGCATTCATAGTTGCGAGGCTAATAGAACGAGTTTCATAATTGCTAAGTTGCCTGCATAAATAGACGTGCGATTCTGAGCACGTTACCAAAATAACATTCTATACGATTATAACGCACGTGTGTACAATAAACGACTGCTCACCTGTGGTCTCGACGATTCCTTCCAGTATGACGACGATCTCAAACTGTTCCGTTTGCATGGACCTCTGGGAGAGTTCGTAGAAGGGGCTCTTGGTGTCAATCACGTGGCAGATGGTGAGCGGCGAGACCAAGAAGAGCTGGTCGGCGCCGGTGCTGAAGCCCACGTCCAGCTCCAGCTGATCCAGAGGAAGGAACTCCCCCTCGGGCGTCTGGCGAGACTGTGGACGGTTGGTTGGACGATTGGTTGGACGGTTGGTTGGTGGGTTGGAATAGAAAGGAAGGAAAAACAGCACAAAAGTGAGTTTTTGCATTTTGGTGAGCAATTGGTCACGGTCGAACGGTTACAGCGAGTGGACGTGCTGTTCATCAGGAACAGGAACAACAGCTGATAATAACAAGCTGGTACCTTCTGCACATATTAATCATCACACATCATGTTCAATCACGTCTGAAAAAACGAAACTGATCGATGAGACAGACCAATCAAAAAGTAGAATTTTTTTACACCAGTGTTTCATTCTTGTGTAATGGGCGATACGGCCTAAATTGTGTAATGGGGGAGGAACTGCACTCAAGTAACTAAGTAAGAAGGTGTCAAATCAACTCACTGATAAGTAAGGACATGCACATTAGACACATGTGTTCCTGGGTGCCTTAGTAGGTAGGAAGGGCACTGTAGGCTTGATGTATGTAGTATGTAATGTGTAGGGGGCGTCCTGGCCAGTGGTTATGCAGCTCTGCCACTTACTTTGAGCAGTTTGCAGCGGATCTGTGCGGAGACCATATGGCTATTGCGCAGGTTGCCCACCCTGAACATGAGGGTCAGCTTCCCATCCCGCATGGAGATGGCTGCGTGTTCACTGAACATCAGAGTCTCGGCCCTCTTCTTGGGCTGAGACATCTTGATGAACATGCAGCCGATCAGGAAGGCATCCACGATGGAGCCCAGGATGGACTGGAAGAGGAACAGGATGATGCCCTCTGGACACTTGTCCGTGATGTACCTGTAGCCGTACCCTATGGTGGCCTCGGTCTCAATGAAGAACAGGAAGGCTGAAGGGGAAGTTGTACACGTTGGCCAGCGCAGGGGGTGTACTTGTCGTCGTGGGTCCGGTGGAGTCCCCGCGGAATGTAGGCGATCAGCCACCACATGGAGGCCATGAAGAGCCACGCCACCGTGTAGGTGAGGATGAAGATGAACAGGTCCAGCGCCATTTCAGGTTCACCAGGGTGGTGAACAGGTCCGAGAGGTACCGGCTGGTCTCGCCGCCCAGGTTCCCGTGCTGGACGTTGCATCGCCCGTTCTTGTCCACGAAGCGCTGCCTCTTCTTCTTCTTCTCCGGGGGAGGCTGGCTGAACCCGGACCCGCTGGATGAGGTGGTCACTACCTGATAGTCGTCCCCAAATTTCTTTCGAAGTGCAGACATACTACGATGGCAGCAGCGAAAGGAATGATAAATGATGTTAATGAGAAGAGAGAAGTCTGTGCGGAGCCGCAGCTTTGGTGCGTAAAAGTGCGCTGCTCTTTTACGCACTCACGTGTGGTGAGCACACACACACACACACACACGCACACACTACTGTTTTTGCACACACTCCAAAGCCATTCAAATGTCAGTGATGATGATAAGACACGAATTGTATCCTACAAACCCCGCGGGGTGGGAATATCCATATATGCATGCAAGGCAGACGCACAGGTGGTGTCCAGATGCGCCGCAGTCCAGGTGTGTTCAGTTTATGTGCTGCTGTGTTGCGCACCCTGGGAGTTCCCCCCGTCCTAGGCCTGACTGTGCAGGATCAGATGAGACATTTCCCAAGTGTCCTTTCAGATAAGTCTGTCCCGGGGAGGTGAGCATGGTCCAGGTGTCCCATCCGTGCAGACCTGAGACCTGGATGCGCATTTAATTGTTGAAATTGCGCTCCGTCTTTTGCGCACCCTCGACTCCCGTGGAGAAGAAATGTTGGAGAGAATTCGGTTCCCAAAGCCTTCGCTTGATGTCTATAGGATGCATTTAAGCGTATGGTGGGGGGAAATAATAATCAGCGTCCATGGATCTTCATTTTGGCGACGCGCGTCAAACTCAAGCCTTCTAATACAATGAAGGTGGTGTTGTTCTCATGTTCAGTGAGTCCAGATCCGCCAGATGCTCTGTCTGTGCGCTCATCCTCGCCTCCTTCCCTTCCCCCGGTGCGATTACCCGACGCTCCTGCCGCTCCTGCTCCTCCTGCTGCTCCTGCGCACCTCCGCTCCGCACGCAGCGATGCGCTCAGAAGGCACTGCCTACAAAGATGCGCAGAGGGGGGAGGGAGCAAGTGAGACACAACACTACTTACTATACAGGCCTCTCTCTCTCTCTCTCTCTCTCTCTCTCTCTCTATCTCTCTCTCTCTCTATCTCTCCCTTCTCTCTCTCTCCCTCTCTGTGGTGGCCTAGGTAGGCTAACTGTCATTATTGGTGTGAATGCTTGAGAGGCCATTCACAACATATGTTATTATTTAATATTATTATTATAATAATGACTTCATGATTATTTGATGATGGGAAAACTCAGTTTAAGGTGGTAGTAATGTGTGTGTGTGTGTGTGTGTGTGTGTGTGTGTGTGTGTGCGCGTGTGTGGGCGGGGTGGGGGAGGGATGGTTCTCCACGCCGTCCATCTACAGAGGGGAGTCAATTAATTCTTACAGTGGACTTTAACCTTACTTTACAATCTGCAATATATGCGCATACAAACAATGTGCATGAATGTAAAACAAAAACACTGAAAAAGGGAGAAACTGTGACCAGGTCCACCTCCCTCCCTCCTTTATCCCTCATCTCTCTATCTCTCTCTCTGTCTCTCTCTACCTCTCTCTGAGTGTGTGTGTGTGTGTGTCTCTCTCTCTCTGTATCTCTGTCTGTCTCTCTCCCTCTCCCTCTCCCCCCCCCCCCCCTCCCCATCTCTTTCTCTTTTCTCCCTCTCTCTGCCTCTCTCTGTCTCTGTCTATCTCTGTCTCTCTCTCTCAGTCGTATCCGTAATCAATAAATAGGTTGTTAACGATTATTCCGTCGCCTTTAGAGCATCCATTCCTGTTTTCCACCTGAGACACAAAAACATGTAATAACCCGTCTAAAACCTTTTAATACAATACTCTCAGATCAATAGTTTTCTCTCCTTAGGGAGTTAAGTCCACAGCAACGATGACTTCATTATAGAAGTGTGTATTGAATTTGGTAATTATTTCATTAATTAAGGAAAACTCATCTCCAGAGGGTTTCTTTCTTTCTTTCTTTCTTAGTTTAAATGGTTTGGTTTTAAATAAACCTCATCAGGTTATTCCGACCGCCTACTGTGATGAATGAAGTAGATATTCATGGCTTGTGTTGTGTATGATATCAGTTTCACAACAAGGCAGACAGGGCATGCCATGGGGGCACATCTTTTGTCTAAGATATTATATTCGTGTTTAATGAACGCCTCCGCAAATCTGCACAGTAGGCTAAAATTTCCAAATGCAAACTTTTTCAATGCTGTTTGATTTTGGTGTTTTCTTTTTAAAAAAAAAAAAGAAGGAGAAAATTTGACCTTATCTTCCCCAAGATCCATACGCCTTTGAAAAGGTTTTGAAAGGCGATGTTCCAAGGCGCTGTCCTATCAGTCTCATTACAACCCTCTCCTCTCGTCTGCAACACACAATAATATTTCACCTTGGCTCCGGTTGCCAGATTGTACCAAAAAAAAGCCTCCCTTCCAAGGCTCCTGGGCTAACATGCCTATTACCGGGTAAATTATTACATAACCGCTGAGCAGTGTGGCGCATGTGTCAGGGCACACACTCTCTGTGATGTCTCTCTATCTCTCTCTCTCTCTCCCTCTGTCTCTCTCTCTCTCTCTCTGTCTCTCTCTCTGTTCTTCTCTCTCTCTCTCTCTCTCTCTCTCTCTCTCTCTCCCTGTCTCTCTCTCTCTCTCTCTCCCTGTCTCTCTCTCTCTCTCTCTTCTCTCTTCTGTTCTCTCTCTCTCTTCTCTCTCTCTTTTATTCCACTTATCTCTCTGTCACACTCTCTCTCTTTCTCTCTCCTGGAGTTTGAGAGTTTCTCCTCCATCATAGCTGTACCACCACCTCCTCCACCACCACCACCACCATGCCATTCCTCCACCACCACCACCTCCATCACCGCTCACACCACCACTACCTCTAACACCCAGTCACCATGACTATTTGTGCAGCAGTAGCTCCGCCTCCTAGCTAAGTGTCGAGGTGTCCCTGAGCAAGACACCACCTAACCCTAACTGCTCCTGACGTGTTGGTTGTTACCTTGCATGGTTGACACCTCGGTGTATGTTTGGGTTTACCAGGTCTGTCTGGCAGCCTCCCGCGCCATCTGATCCAACTCACCACCAGGTGGTGATCAGTTGACAGCTCTGCTCCCCTCTTCACCCGAGTGTCCAAAACATGCGGCCGCAGATCTGCTGATACGATTACAAAGTCGATCAGCGACCTTTGGCCTAAGGTGGTCCGGTACCAGGTACACTTGTGGACCACCCTATGTTCGAACATGGTGTTTGTTATGGCCAGTCCATGACTAGCACAGAAGTCCAATAACAAAACACCACTCTGGTTCAGATCGGGCAGGCCGTTCATCCCAATCACTCCCCTCCAGGTTTCTCCATCATTGCCCACGTGTGCGTTGAAGTCCCCCAGTAGAACTATGGAGTCCCCGGATGGAACCCCAACACAGCGGTCAGCCGGGGACTTGTGAGTATCCCCACACCCGCCTGGCGCCTCACACCCTGGGCAACTCCGGAGAAGTAGAGGGTCCAGCCCCTCTCCAGGAGTTTGGTTCCAGACCCGGTGCTGTGCGTGGAGGTGAGCCCAACCATATCTAGTTGGTACCGCTCCACCTCCCGCACCAGCTCCGGCTCCTTCCCCGCCAGTGAGGTGACGTTCCACGTCCCTAGAACCAGTCGGCGATGACGGGGATCCACACGCCCAGGACCCCGCTTTTGCCTACCGCCCGGTATACAAAAGCGTATATATGCGTTGTGCTTATTTTTTTATATTTACATTTTATATACTGCCTTATACTGCCTGTTTTATATTTTCATTCCTGCTGTTTTTTTTTTTTACTGTAAATATTATTATTATGTTCTGATTCTGATCCCTCCAATTCAAGTTATCTGCAGTATTCTTTTGCACATTTCACTGAGCATCGCCACTTTTTCATTTCACTGCATGTGTCGGTGACAAATAAAGTTCTTTGAATCTTGAATCTTGCACATGCAGCAACGCGGTAACGATAAATGAGGATAGAGTAACATGTGACGTGCTGTCAGCTGTAATACCACCTGAAGCCTGATGCTTAATACCTGACCTGACCTGATCGACTGACAGACAGGCAAGCAGGCATCGTTTTCTTCTCACCACACGGAAGACAAACTCCCGGGAAGCCAGTCGGGAACCTGCTGCTGCTGCTGCTGCTTTCTGCAGGCAACAGAGAGAAGAGAGAGAGAGAGATCCAGCCAGCCAGCCAGCCAGCCGGGGAACAATGCTTAGTGCTCACAGGAGGGAGAAGAGAGGAGTGTGCTTTGTACCGATGATAATCTGAAGGTCTGCTGCGCCTCTTTTTAAACCAACACACTGAACGGCTGCCAGGAACCAAAATAGCACGGGAGGAGGGGAAGGGGGAGGGAGGGGGAGGAAGAGGAGGAGGAGGAGAGGGGAGGGAGGAGGAAGGGGAAGGGGGGAGGAAGAGAGGAAGAGAGAGGAGGGGAAAGAGAGGGAGAAGGGGGGAGGGAGGGGGGGGGGAAAGAGGAGGGGGGAGGAAAGAGGAGGGAGGAGAGGGGAGAGGAGAGAGAGGAGAGGGAGGAGAGGAGGAGAGGAGGAGGGGAGGAGGGGAGAGGAGAGAGAGGATAGGGAGGAGGGGGGAGGGAAGAGGAGGGGGGAGGGAGGAGGAGGAGGGTGTTTCTTGGAGCGGCTCCTCAGTGATTGATGATTGATTTCTGCACAATTACCGCTGAAAGCAGCAGGGTGCCTCCTCCTAATCATTGCTTTGGTTGCTAAAAGGGGATTATCACGTCGGAGAGGCCTGTTAAAGCCACTTCCTTTCTGCGAGTCGATACAAAATTACTCAAAAGATTGCAAACGTACACCACTTAAAGCCTCCGCCAGCAACAGGGACCGGGGCCCGGGCCGGGGGCCGGCTCCGTACACGGCACTGTACAGACGAGTGTATGGGAGGACACACACACATGTACGTGTGTGTGTGTGTGCACAAGAGAATGTGTGTGTGTGTGTGTGTGTGTGTGTGTGCCTGTGCACAAGAGAAAGTGTGTGTATGGTGTGTGTGTGTGTGTGTGTGTGTGTGTTCCTGCGAGTTTGTGTGTGTGTGTGTGTGTGTCTGTGTTCTTGTGTGTAAGGGAAAATGTGTCTGCCTGCACGCAAATAAAGTGTGTGAATGTGTGTGTGTTCCTGAGAGTGTATGTGTGTGTTTATGTGTGTGTTCATGAGAGTGTATGTGTGTGTGTGTGTGTGTGTGTGTGTGTGTGTGCCTATGTGTGTGTGTGCCTGTGTGTGTGTGTGTGTGTGTGTGTTTGTGTTTATGAGAGTGTATCAGTGTGTATGCGTGTCTCTGTGTGTGTGTGACTGCCTGCATGTGCATGCATGCAGGGTGAGGGTCCCATGTCTGGCAGCAGAAGGCGGGTCCCTCCCCCTCCTCCTCCTCCTCCTCCCCCTCCTCCTCGTCCCCCTCCCCTCCTCCTCTCCCCTCCTCCTCCTCCTCCTCAGAGACAGCTCGCCTCAGACCGCCGCTCTAATTAAAGCAGCTTCCCAGCACCACGGCCGCTCTGGTACCTCCATCCCCTCAACAATTAAGGGCAGGCTTTCTCGTTTGGTCTCGGAGTCAGAAGAAAGGGCCCATTCCAAGGACTGATTATCCATTCTCTCTCTCTCTCTCCACCCCCCCCCCCCCCCCCCACCCCTCTCTCCCTCCCTCCCTCCAACTATTATTGGATCCACGGACGAGATGGAATCCCATATATTGAACGGGGAGGAAGGGAGGCAGAGTCGCACGCAATCAAGCGTGAAAAAAAAAAAAAAGAAAGAAGGCAATCGGGCCAGTAATCCTGTTTGGAGGTTTTGCGGCGGCAACCCAACTGGCAGGGATACATGCAGCAGGCGAGATGGAGTGGCTGTTAATGCTGCTAACACCCTTTCGTTTTAAGTTCTAGTTAACCTCCCTGCGTTCCCAATGCTACCACAGCGGGGGTTTTTTGCCGTAAATTGGTTTCTGTTTCTCCGCCCATTGCTCGCTTTTCTTTTATCATCGTGAAACCAGTCGACCACCACCACCACCACCATCTGTAAAAAGAAGAAAAACCGCTGTAAATGTAAGAAACAAAGTGGTCAGAGCTACTACAACACCAGGGACACAGTGTTCTATCCATGTTCGACGTGTCCAGGGAGGGCTGCCCCCCCTCCCGGGGCGGGTGGGTGGCGGGGGGGGGGGGGGGGGGGGGGTCACTCCACCACAGGCGGGAGACCGCGGGGGGGGTTAATGATGGTATGATGGAGCTCGGCGGCCGTGGAAGGCTACAGTAAGCCATGTCAGATAAGAACTTCCATTAAGGCCATTATTTTAAACCATCTCACCTCCTAATGGACTCCCCCCCCCCTCCCCCATGCCACTTCCACACCCCCCCCCACCACCCAGTCCTGGCCTATCTTATCCCCCGTGGGCTCGTTCCATCACCTGCCACCACCTCTCGCTCGCTCTCTCTCTCTCCATCTTCCTCTCTCTCTCCCCCCGTCTCACTACAGGTGTGAGGCTGGCTGATTGCGATCCTCACGGGGTGAGTGTCTAATGTGTTGCGCTTTCTCTCCCCTCAGCCCCAGGAGAGCCAGCTAAGTGGCTCGCTGTGTGGCTGGCAACCCAAGCTTTGCTAATATTTATAGGACCAATATATCTATATATATATATATATAGAGAGAGAGAGAGAGAGACAGAGATTTATATATATATACAGTATGTTCTTTTCTCCACCCTTTTGCAAGGAGAGTTCATTAAAGCAGGTTGTGGCCGATTGTTAGAGAGCTAACGATTTGTGGAGAATGAGAATTGTGTTTTCCGCTGTAGACCGTTAACAGCATGTACAATGTAAAAAAATAAAATAGGCCTATAAATGATGAATAAATACTGGATTCAGTTCAAAGTATTTATTTCTCTTCCATCTTTTTTCCTGTACAAAAAAAGTACAAACAAGTAACAACATTTTTAAGACCAGTACATCGCAACACAAACTAGTACATTCCTATCGTAGTACCATGCACTTAAAAGATAATGAAAAACAATAAATATGAGAGCGCACCACACACACACACACACACACACAGACACACACACACACACACACACACACACACACACACACGCACACACACACACGCACACACACAAAAACAAAAACAAAGATATGATTGTATTGGATTTCAGCCTGAAAAGCCGAGCCCCAGACCAGGAGGTTAGTCTCCAAGCAGCAGTGATGCCGTTTTGATTGGCTGGCTCCCGGGCTCCAGGGTTGGCCTGCGATGGTGATGGTGGTCCTGTAGGTAGTCTGAGCTGCAGTGTTTACACAGAACACTAGGTGGCCCTACACATCGTCAACACATAAACCCAAGAAGAAGAAGAAGAAGAAGAAGAAAGGGAATATTTCCGACTGAAACACGACACCGAACGGACAATCTGTCCAATCTGTCGTCTACCAGAATCAGTTTGGTTTTTTTCATCCCAAAAAAATTTAATGTTCAAGTTTTACAGCGTCTTAGAAAAATAACAGTTTCTGTATGTACAACAATGTTGATAAAGACATGTAAAAGTTCTATTTACAATAGCGTTGTGCCGCCTGGCTTTGTGGGCAACACTCCTTGAACACAGAAGCAGTTTTTCTTTTTTTGGGGTGGGTGGGGGGGGGGGGGGGGCATAGTTAGATAAGACGGGGCAACGCAATGCTTATGAGCGCGATGCGGCGATGATAATTCATTGTTGACTTAACTATTTCTACATAATCATTTACTAAAATAGCAATTAGCCGATATGAAAACATAGTTAGCATTCTCCTCCCAACAAGATCACCGTTCAGTTGAAGCAACATGCTAAAGGCACACGCAACTGCTAATCTTCGTCAATATCATCATCACCATCATCATCAACATCATCATCATCAACATCCCCACCATTACCGCCATTTCGTCATCTGTGACCATAATACTTTAAGAAATCAGGCAGCAACATATTAAAATACTTTTTTTTTTTTAAAAGACATGAAAAACCGACGGCGAGTTTATGAGGACATGGCTCTGAATATAAGACCTCATAACTCATGAGAGAGAAAGCGCCACAGTGCAGTAAGAATCGTTGTGTGTCGTGTGTGTTTATCATGTCGGCCATGTTGTACATTCATGTTTTAAAGTCCTCTCCGACCGCGCGGGTCAGAGTGCTACGCGACCGTCGGACCACTCGGACGATCGGATGCTACCCGAGCTCGTCTGGTGTTTTTTAAGGCATGTGTATGCTATCATACGCTAACGGAGGGAGACGGTACAAAAACCCGCCCCCCGTCCCCGGACCGACCATGTGACACGTCAGGTGATCTGCCCATGCTGTCATTTTTTTTCCTTCATCTGCATCACATGACAGCAGACGGTTTTTCCTCAAAGGTTGTTTTTTTGTTTTGTCGTCACTACATTTTAACACGACTTCCGTCCGAGTCGACTGCTTTTATCATACAGATGGTTGAAAAAGCAGATGAGCAGCAGACTGTAATCAAACTGATTCTTTTCTCCTCCTCCCTCCTCTCCATCCTCCTCCTCCTCCCCTTCCTCCTTCCTCCCTCCTCTCCCTCCCACCTCTTCCTCCTCCCCCTCCTCTCCTCCCTCCATCCTCCTCTCCCTCTTCCTCTTCCTTCCTCCTCCCTCCTCTCCTCCCCTTCTCCATCCTCCTCCTCCACCTCCGCCCACCACCCTCCTCCTCCTCCTCACACCTTCTTTCTCTCAAGTCGCGGATGTACAGTTCACGATGTCCGTGTGACCCAACACACACACACACACACACACAGAGACACCACACACACACACACACACACACACACACATACACACACACACGCACACCACAACGACCACACACCACACCGTTAGTGTTTAGTTTGTCGCTGTCCCAGCATGGTGTGTGTGTGACGTTACAGGTGGTGTTTAGCAGCAGATGTGCAGCATGTGTGTGTGTGTGTGTGCGTGTGTGTGAGTGTGTGTCTAGTACACACACTCTCTCCATATAGAGAGGACTATCACCACAAACTCTGATCCTTCGCGATTCATCTAAAGACATTCTCATTCGCCTTCGCATTCACCACACACACACACACACCACACACACACACACACACAACACACACAACACCACACACACACACACTATACCACACACATTAACACACACAGCTTGCAATGTTCCGCCCAGCAGGACACACAGCCTCTGTTTGAAACACAAGGTCCAAGGTAACACCACCGGGAGGAGGAGGAGGAGGAGGAGGAGGAGGAGCGTGACCTGTTGACCCCAGCGGTTGGGGAGGGGGGGTTGGGGGTGGGGGTACGTTCGGCCCACCTCTCCCACTGCGTGCCCTCAGCAGCCAGGGTGTTCTGGCGCAGGGATGAACACACACACACAGAGAGAGACTAACAGTGACAGAGGCAGAGAGAGATTCAGGGAGAGAGAGAGATAGAGAGACCCAGAGACCCCAGAGAGGGATACAGGGAGACAGAGAGCGTGGGTGTGTGTGTGTGTGGTGGGGGGGGGGGGTGTCCTCAGACACTCAGGGTCATGTTGCGGAAGCAGCCACTGCTGGGAAGCGGCTGGAGTTACAGTCCCTCAGGGTGGGCACCATCTTGTCCTCCTCGGTGGGTATGTCCAGACACTGGTTACTGTTCACGTGGAGCAGGGTCAGCCTCTGGACAGGAGACACCAGGACAGGACAGCTTAGGACATCTGGGTGGGTGTCTCTCACACACACACATTACATTTATATTTACATTAGAGCATTTGGGCAGACACTTTTATCCAAAGCGACTTACAAGAGTACATTTGTTGAAGGATATATCGCTGTGGTACATAAAGATAAGAGGTTTCGATCGTTCATATTTATGAGACGATTAGAACGAGTTTCATAATTGCTAAGTTGCCTGCATACGTAGCTGGGCACGCGTGCAATTCTGAGCATGTTACCAACATCTAAGAACATACAACATGCCAAGCAATGCTAAGTACTATTAATAACACCACGCACGCACGCGCGCACACACGCACACGCACACGCACACACACACACAAACAAATACAAATCTATACTAGGGTTGTAACAATCTATCAGTCTGGATCGATGTAATGATTCTGAGGGCAAGGAACCATGTAATTCAATGGCAAAGCATCTGAAAGTGTCAAAATGCCCTAAATGTAAAGCAAAAATATTGAATTTGTATCAGATTTATTGTTAATAAATCATATATATATATTATATATATATACATACATTTTTTAGATATATATTTGTAAATAATTGGTATTTGCCAAATTTAATTTGTGACTTGCTTATTTTGAAACTTTATTGTATATGTGGTTTGATCATAAACGTTATTATACATGTGGCTGGATCATAAATATCAATGTATTTATTGTAATATGTGGTTGATCGATCATAGGCTTCTAAATCTAATCACCTCGCAGCAAACTGACTCATCCTCAAATGTCGAATCGTTGCTTCGATAATCGAAAGCGTATCAGATCATTGTGAAGTCTGATGTATACATCTCTGGTACACACACAATGAATGTAGGCGTGGAAAAAACACACACACACACATACACACTACACACAGACACACACACACACACACACACACACACACACACACACACACTCAAACACACACACACACACATACACACCACATACACAGACACACACACACACACACACATACGCCGATGTAGAAGTAGCATTCATTAGCAACGCGAACTTCCAATCAATTCTCTTTCTAATTCACTTCTTCCACANNGGCGGGGTGGGGGGGGTGGTTCTCCACACGGAAGAGGGGAGTCAATTAATTCTTACAGTGGACTTTAACCTTACTTTACAATCTGCAATATATGCGCATACAAACAATGTGCATGAATGTAAAACAAAAACACTGAAAAAGGGAGAAACTGTGACCAGGTCCACCTCCCTCCCTCCTTTATCCCTCTCTCTCTATCTCTCTCTCTCTGTCTCTCTCTCTCTCTCTGAGTGTGTGTGTGTGTGTGTGTGTGTGTGTGTCTCTCTCTCTCTCTCTCTCTCTCTCTCTCTCTCTCTCTCTCTCTCTCTCCCTCTCTCTGTCTTTCTCTCCCCCCTCCCCCCATCTCTTTCTCTTTCTCCCTCTCTCTGCCTCTCTCTGTCTCTGTCTATCTCTGTCTCTCTCTCTCAGTCGTATCCGTAATCAATAAATAGGTTGTTAACGATTATTCCGTCGCCTTTAGAGCATCCATTCCTGTTTTCCACCTGAGACACAAAAACATGTAATAACCCGTCTAAAACCTTTTAATACAATACTCTCAGATCAATAGTTTTCTCTCCTTAGGGAGTTAAGTCCACAGCAACGATGACTTCATTATAGAAGTGTGTATTGAATTTGGTAATTATTTCATTAATTAAGGAAAACTCATCTCCAGAGGGTTTCTTTCTTTCTTTCTTTCTTAGTTTAAATGGTTTGGTTTTAAATAAACCTCATCAGGTTATTCCGACCGCCTACTGTGATGAATGAAGTAGATATTCATGGCTTGTGTTGTGTATGATATCAGTTTCACAACAAGGCAGACAGGGCATGCCATGGGGGCACATCTTTTGTCTAAGATATTATATTCGTGTTTAATGAACGCCTCCGCAAATCTGCACAGTAGGCTAAAATTTCCAAATGCAAACTTTTTCAATGCTGTTTGATTTTGGTGTTTTCTTTTTAAAAAAAAAAAAGAAGGAGAAAATTTGACCTTATCTTCCCCAAGATCCATACGCCTTTGAAAAGGTTTTGAAAGGCGATGTTCCAAGGCGCTGTCCTATCAGTCTCATTACAACCCTCTCCTCTCGTCTGCAACACACAATAATATTTCACCTTGGCTCCGGTTGCCAGATTGTACCAAAAAAAAGCCTCCCTTCCAAGGCTCCTGGGCTAACATGCCTATTACCGGGTAAATTATTACATAACCGCTGAGCAGTGTGGCGCATGTGGAGCATGTGTCAGGGCACACACTCTCTGTGAATGTCTCTCTCCCCCTCTCTCTCTCCCTCTGTCTCTCTCTCTCTCTCTCTGTCTCTCTCTCTGTATTCCACAGTTATCTCTCTCAAACTGTCTTTCTCTCTCTCTCTCTCTCTCCCTGTCTCTCTCTCTCTCTCTCTCCCTGTCTCTCTCTCTATCGCTCTCTTTCTCTCGTTCTTAGTTCTCTCTCTCTCAGTTCTGTCTTTCTATTTATTCCACAGTTATCTCTCTGTCACACTCTCTCTCTTTCTCTCTCCTGGAGTTTGAGAGTTTCTCCTCCATCATAGCTGTACCACCACCTCCTCCACCACCACCACCACCATGCCATGTCCTCCACCACCACCACCTCCATCACCGCTCACACCACCACTACCTCTAACACCCAGTCACCATGACTATTTGTGCAGCAGTAGCTCCGCCTCCTAGCTAAGTGTCGAGGTGTCCCCTGAGCAAGACACCACCTAACCCTAACTGCTCCTGACGTGTTGGTTGTTACCTTGTATGGTTGACACCACCGTCGGTGTATGAATGGGTGAATGTGAGGCAATACTGTAAAGCGCTTTGGATAAAAGCGATATATAAATGCAATCCATTTACCATGATTTCCACCACCACTATCACCATCACCAACAACCACCACCATCAGCATCTAGTAGCCGCAGCAGCTAGCTAGTTGGCAGTAGCTAGAAGCCTCTGTTTTGATGGCGCTGGGGGGTGGGTGGGGGGTGGAGCAAGGCGGACTCAGGTCATCATCCTCTCCCTCCTCCTCATCCTCATTAGGACCGAGAGGAGACTGCTCTCATCTTTGCTGAGTATAAACAAGGCTATTAGCTTAAATTGGCTCGCTCCAGCGGCGAGACACAGATCTCCTTATTTTCATGTTTTGCATGCTTCTTCTTCTCGTCGCCGTTGTCATGATCCTGGCCAAATCGTTCCGCCACTAAAGAGCCACTTGTCGGTTCCCGTATCGAATATGCACTTAAGTACGACTCGGTGTTTTCAATCGCGTCAAACGATTTGGCCTTTATCCGCACGGCAATATATATAAATATGATGGGCAAGATCAATAATTATCGCCACTTGACATACTGGTAATCATGGTTTTTCTGTATTTCTCCTTTGCAATCCGATATATAATGTTTACAGACACTGTAACACAGCTTCTAATTACGCTTTTCAATGTAGTTCTCAATCCCACGTCGATTCACTTCAGCAGTAAAAATCAGCGAAGGCAAGTATGCAGCCAGTACCAGTACATAAAATAGAGATGAGTGGTATTAATGGCATGCCCCCCCCTCCCTCCATCCCCCCCCCCCCCACCCCCCGCGGCTAGATCACAGATAAAGCGGTCTATGGAAAGCATATTTAAAGCATTATTTAAATAGTGTCAGCCCAGTCACACCCTTGCACTGTTACATTTATTTTAATTGCATTCTAGTCACTGGAAACGGTTAAGCGATTCTTCTGGGCTTCACCACGAGACAGAGAGAGAGAGAGAGAGAGAGAGAGAGAGAGAGAGAGAGAGAGAGAGAGCGAGAGAGAGGCGAAGGCCGTAATGTCGTAAAATTCAGATGAATTCTTTTCACGGTGGAGTTCTGGAAGACAAAGGACCCACTTGACCGGAGCAGGGCAGGGGGGGGAAGCACATGATAATTCTCTTTAAGTCGTAAACGATACATTTCCCCCCACCCCCGCTCCCCGCCCCCACCCATACGCCCACCCCCGTCCCCTAACTCCACCCCCATCCTATTTCACATAAACCCCCCCACCCCACCCCACCCGATCTCCATCATTGAACCAATCTGCAGTGCAGACATTGCGTTGGGCACTTCAGACACATGCTAAAGCACGTTGGAAGCCGTGCAGCCGAGGAATACGACATCGTCATCGGGGGGGAAGGGGGGGAGGGGGCGGCAGATGGCAACGCGATTGATTTATTAATCCGATCAGGACAGCCGAAAGCAGGAGGAGGAGGAGACAACGACGACGTGCGTTTGTCCCGCGCTGCGTATTAACGCGGAATGACACTCGAGGTCACTTCCTGGCGGGCTCCATCGGACGATGCCTCCATCCCACCGTCACCTCTTATTTTCCCATCTCGGTCTGTAATCTTTATAATCGGAGACAGAGCATGTATGGCCACCGCTTCCACTTGGATGTGAGGGGGGGCCACCCCGGTGACATTAGGGGGCCTCCCTGAAATGACAGACACACCGACACACCGACACACCGACGCACACGCACACGCACACATACACATACAGCAGCAGCAGCAGCACAATAAATTATCCTTGCATGGCTGTTCGACATTCTATGTAATCTTGTTGTGGCACACACACAATATTGATCCAGCGATGGAGGAAAAGAGCCATGGGGCCATGGGGGGGTGGGGAGGGGGGGGCTGAGGATTGGCTGAGGAAATCTGGCTGCCTTGAGTAAAAATGCACTTTTATCGGAAGGAACATCCTGATGATTTTATTTGAGTTGACTGTTTATTTTATTGGTTTACATTTTTAACGTTCATTATTTTAATTTCAATTTTTGGTCCCTTATGTATTTTCATCCATCTTGGCATTTTATTGCATTTTTCACTCTGTGTGAAGCACTTTGCAACTCTGTTTTGATGAGTGCTATATAACTAATATAAATAGATAAATACACACACACACACACACACACGCACACACACACACGCACACGCACACGCACACACGCACACACACAAAAACAAAAACAAAGATATGATTGTATTGGATTTCAGCCTGAAAAGCCGAGCCCCAGACCAGGAGGTTAGTCTCCAAGCAGCAGTGATGCCGTTTTGATTGGCTGGCTCCCGGGCTCCAGGGTTGGCCTGCGATGGTGATGGTGGTCCTGTAGGTAGTCTGAGCTGCAGTGTTTACACAGAACACTAGGTGGCCCTACACATCGTCAACACATAAACCCAAGAAGAAGAAGAAGAAGAAGAAGAAAGGGAATATTTCCGACTGAAACAATGACACCGAACGGACAATCTGTCCAATCTGTCGTCTACCAGAATCAGTTTTGGTTTTTTTCATCCCCAAAAAAAATTTAATGTTCAAGTTTTACAGCGTCTTAGAAAAATAACAGTTTCTGTATGTACAACAATGTTGATAAAGACATGTAAAAGTTCTATTTACAATAGCGTGTGCCGCCTGGCTTTGTGGGCAACACTCCTTGAACACAGAAGCAGTTTTTCTTTTTTTGGGGTGGGGGGGGGGGCATAGTTAGATAAGACGGGGCAACGCAATGCTTATGAGGGCGATGCGGCGATGATAATTCATGGTTGACTTAACTATTTGTACATAATCATTTACTAAAATAGCAATTAGCCGATATGAAAACATAGTTAGCATTCTCCTCCCAACAAGATCACCGTTCAGTTGAAGCAACATGCTAAAGGCACACGCAACTGCTAATCTTCGTCAATATCATCATCACCATCATCATCAACATCATCATCATCAACATCCCCACCATTACCGCCATTTCGTCATCTGTGACCATAATACTTTAAGAAATCAGGCAGCAACATATTAAAATATTTTTTTTTTAAAAGACATGAAAACCGACGGCGAGTTTATGAGGACATGGCTCTGAATATAAGACCTCATAGCTCATGAGAGAGAAAGCGCCACAGTGCAGTAAGAATCGTTGTGTGTCGTGTGTGTTTATCATGTCGGCCATGTTGTACATTCATGTTTTAAAGTCCTCTCCGACCGCGCGGGTCAGAGTGCTACCGACCGTCGGACACTCGGACGATCGGATGCTACCCGAGCTCGTCTGGTGTTTTTAAGGCATGTGTATGCTATCATACGCTAACGGAGGGAGACGGTACAAAAACCCGCCCCCGTCCCCGGACCGACCATGTGACACGTCAGGTGATCTGCCCATGCTGTCATTTTTTTTCTTCATCTGCATCACATGACAGCAGACGGTTTTGCCTCAAAGGTTGTTTTTTTGTTTTGTCGTCACTACATTTTAACACGACTTCCGTCCGAGTCGCCTGCTTTTATCATACAGATGGTTGAAAAAGCAGATGAGCAGCACACTGTAATCAAACTGATTCTTTTCTCCTCCTCCCTCCTCTCCATCCTCCTCCTCCTCCCCTTCCTCCTCTCCCTCCTCCTCCTCCCTCCACCTCTTCCTCCTCCCCTCCTCCATCCTCCTCTTCCTCCCTCCTCCTCCTCCCCTTCCTCCATCCTCCTCCTCCACCTCCGCCCACCACCCTCCTCCTCCTCCTCACACCTTCTTCTCTCAAGTCGCGGATGTACAGTTCACGATGTCACGTGTGACAGACCCGGAGAGACACACACACACACACACACACACACACACACACACACACACACACACACACACACACACACACACACACACACACACACACACACACACACACACCGTTAGTGTTTAGTTTGTCGTGTCCCAGCATGTGTGTGTGTGACGTTACAGGTGGTGTTTAGCAGCAGATGTGCAGCATGTGTGTGTGTGTGTGCGTGTGTGTGAGTGTGTGTCTAGTACACACACTCTCTCCATATAGAGAGGACTATCACCACAAACTCTGATCCTTCGCGATTCATCTAAAGACATTCTCATTCGCCTTCGCATTCACCACACACACACACACACACACACACACACACACACACACACACACACACACACACACACACATACACACACATTACACACACAGCTTGCAATGTTCCGCCCAGCAGGACACACAGCCTCTGTTTGAAACACAAGGTCCAAGGTAACACCACCGGGAGGAGGAGGAGGAGGAGGAGGAGGAGGAGGAGGTGACCTGTTGACCCCAGCGGTTGGGGAGGGGGGGTTGGGGGTGGGGGTACGTTTCGGCCCACCTCTCCCACTGCGTGCCCCTCAGCAGCCAGGGTGTCTGGCGCAGGGATGAACACACACACACAGAGAGAGACTAACAGTGACAGAGGCAGAGAGAGATTCAGGGAGAGAGAGAGATAGAGAGACCCAGAGACCCAGAGAGGGATACAGGGAGACAGAGAGCGTGGGTGTGTGTGTGTGTGGTGGGGGGGGGGGGTGTCCTCAGACACTCAGGGTCATGTTGCGGAGCAGCCACTGCTGGGAGCGGCTGGAGTTACAGTCCCTCAGGGTGGGCACCATCTTGTCCTCCTCGGTGGGTATGTCCAGACACTGGTTACTGTTCACGTGGAGCAGGGTCAGCCTCTGGACAGGAGACACAGGACAGGACAGCTTAGGACATCTGGGTGGGTGTCTCTCACACACACACATTACATTTATATTTACATTTAGAGCATTTGGCAGACACTTTTATCCAAAGCGACTTACAAAGAGTACATTTGTTGAAGGATATATCGCTGTGGTACATAAAGATAAGAGGTTTCGATCGTTCATATTTATGAGACGATTAGAACGAGTTTCATAATTGCTAAGTTGCCTGCATACGTAGCTGGGCACGCGTGCAATTCTGAGCATGTTACCAACATCTAAGAACATACAACATGCCAAGCAATGCTAAGTACTATTAATAACGCACGCATGCACGCACGCGCGCACACACGCACACGCACACGCACACACACACACAAACAAATACAAATCTATACTAGGGTTGTAACAATCTATCAGTCTGGATCGATGTAATGATTCTGAGGGCAAGGAACCATGTAATTCAATGCAAAGCATCTGAAAGTGTCAAAATGCCCTAAATGTAAAGCAAAAATATTGAATTTGTATCAGATTTTATTGTTCATAAATCATATATATATTATATATATATATATACATACATTTTTTAGATATATATTTGTAAATAATTGGTATTTGCCAAATTTAATTTGTGACTTGCTTATTTTGAAACTTTATTGTATATGTGGTTTGATCATAAACGTTATTATACATGTGGCTGGATCATAAATATCAATGTATTTATTGTAATATGTGGTTGATCGATCATAGGCTTCTAAATCTAATCACCTCGCAGCAAACTGACTCATCCTCAAATGTCGAATCGTTGCTTCGATAATCGAAAGCGTATCAGATCATTGTGAAGTCTGATGTATACATCTCTGGTACACACACAATGAATGTAGGCGTGGAAAAACACACATATACTGTAGGTACATTCACACCCGCACACAGACACACACACACACACACACACACACACACACACACACACAGACACACACTCAAACACACAACACAGTGTTTCTCCACTCACGCAGGTATAAAGACCTTCGATCAATTTCTCCATTACGCCGGTAGAAGGTGAGCATTCATTAGCAAACGCGAACTTCCAATCAATTCTCTTTCTAATTCACTTCTTCCACAAAAACAGACACAAAAACAGAAGAAAGACAGTGTGTGAGAAGTGCATTATGGGCTTGTTATGCTGCCGCGGATATCATGCAAGATCAACATCGGTCAATCTCGGGTCAAAATGAATTCAAACAAGCTTGTATGTGTGAAAACAACCAAAGTCTGTGGCAAAACACAGCGCTGGAAATCCAGGGATCACGCTCAGTCTGTACAATAGAGGAGGAGTAAGGAGTCGGGGTGTGCCGCCGGGTTTTAGTCACAACCCACCCGATAAGAGTTATATCACCACCGTAAGCCAAACGCAATACCACTTGTGAGTCGCTTTGGATAAATGTATCTGCTAAATAACTAAATGTGAATACTTGTACCTGCACTCATTTAAATTGTTTGTGAAAAAAGACTTATTCTCATTTAAAGTCAACAAATATACTTGCCCCTATGTTTAATAGGCCATCTGTGATGAGCTAGAGAGACAGGGTGGAGATGAGGCCATCGATGACATCGTATATATAGGCCAGGTGAGGCTGCTTAAACCAGCCACCAAACACACACACTCCACATACAGTATATAGGACTGTGATGTCCTAAGAGGTTTATGAGCTTGTATCTTGGAGCTTTGGAGGCGTGGGCGTGCAAAAAATGAAGACAGGAGGCATTGTTTTCAACTTAAGTTCCGTCTGTTCAGTCGTCTCTGAACAGGTCAACATAACTCTGACAGGCAGGCAAGTTAACAAAACCAAACAACAGGCATTCAACTCAAAACCTCTTGTTTGCCGTCTTACTGGTAACATAACCAAAACCCCTCTACTCTCTAGATGCCATTTGTAGTCCTTGTTGCATCCACCGGGAGGGATTGTATTTCCCCTCTAGGCCTCTCATGACATCACAACACACATATATATGTATATAGAGAAGGAGATACACATACAGCAAACAGTCAGAAGCTATAGTGTTTGTCCCCGTGTGACCCCGAGTTCCCTCCCGATCTGGGAGATGCTGAGTGGCACTTGGAGGACATTGGGAGTTTTCTGGGGCCCCTTCCACGACAATATATTTGGAGATTAAGATGGCAGGGCCGATAGCGCAGAGTATGGCTCGATGATTGGAGCACGTCCGTCAAGGTGGATTACGAGGCGAGAAAGAGATCATGTAAATGGACACTGGCTCTGGGCCGAAGGTCGAGGTCATCGCCGATGACGACGGCGACCAATCAAAAGCGTCCTCTGTGTTTCCGTGGTGACGAGTGACACATTGCTTACACCAAGGAAATACAGGGAAACAACGAGAAGTGAAAGTTGTTTGATTTTGCGAAGATTATATTTCATGTTTACCGTCTCGTGTGTAAATCGTCGAAGGTCTATCTCGATTGAAAGACGTTACATTAGAAAATAAATGGAAGGTTTCCATTTAGTTTGGAGTGATTAAATATTGCACAACACGTGAAAATGTGATCCAAGTCTAATTTGACTCAGCTTAGTTTAGCTTGCTGTCCTTCAGTGAGTCAGGTAGTACGGACACAGCAGCATCCATGAACCACATGAACGCTGTGATGATGAACCAGTCATGTTTCCTACTCCTGAAACGAGAACAAATTGGCACAAATCTGCTGCGGCAGGGCAACCGATGCGAGCGACGCAACACGACTTAGATCCCAAATCAAGATTAATGAAATGGAAATGTGTTGCTAGGTTAACAACGCGTCGTTTTCCCGCCTTAAAATAACACATGCTAATATCGAGTCGTTGAGCCGCGGAGGAACGCGTGGAGTTAATATAATGTGAAAATAATTATAATTGTTCACTGCAGACCCGATGCCTAACTATAATGCCTGTGAGGGTTTAGTCTTGTGCAGCTGATCCTGCGTTACAAAACCTGATTGTGTATCGTGTGCGTTTTTGACGGCAAGCAGAAATTGGTGTGAAGCGAGGCAATAGCAGGTGAGCAATAAATCACAATTAACTGATGTTTATTTTTCCACGATGCACAAGGACCAGGTCACACACACGCACACACACACACACACACACACACACACAAACACACACACAGCTCTCCAGCAACCAGTTATTGACACAAAGCCACATTTTGTGCGTGCGTACATGCATGTGTGTGTGTGTGTGTGTGCATCCATGTGTGTGTGTGTGTGTGTGTGTGTGTGTGTGTGTGTGTGTGTGGTTGGCCATCAAATCTGCCACTACACCTGACACAAAGCTACACCTCTATCATTTGGTTTTATAATCTTCATCTACACTCGTATCCCTGTTTAGGAAATATATAAATTAGAGAGGGACAGAGTGAGGAGGGGGAGAGGGAGGAGCAGAGAGACAGAAGGAGAAGAACAAGTACAAGTACAAGTACAACAAGATGCATCATCATGTTATGCATGTGATGATAATATCCTGTACACACGGTAAATGCATGTGTGTGTGTGGGTGTGTGTGTGTGTGTGTATAATATTGTCAATATTAACTGTGCAACAACATCCCTGTCAGACAACAGGCAACAACAACGGGAGAAACCTAACAAACACACAGCAGCAGCCGCACACGCACACGTATGCAGAACTAGGCCACATGATGTATAAATAATAATAATAACTAAAAAATTCCAGGGAAATTTTGAGGGTGCCTGCTAAGCAAGCAATAACACACACACACACACACACACACACACACACACACACACACACACACACACACACACACACACACACACACACACACACACACACACACACACACACAGATGTGTAGGAGAGGAGTAGAGAGATACACGTATGTACTTTGAAGTAATGTTTCATTAGCACACTAACAATACCTACAAATAAAACTGTACTTTTGTATTAGCAAGGTCATTACTAGGTCTTGATCTTAAATCAACAATTAGGCCTACATACACAAAGCACACACAGAGCATAAACACAACATTAAATACATAGGCCTATACTCAAAAACACACACACACACACACACACAGTATACAGACAAAAAAATTGATTGTGTGTTATATGAAATTACGGCCACACCCCTATTTCGGAAAGTATGAATGGTATGTATAACAAAAGTAATAGCACGTTATTCCCGGTCAAGGCGCACGCTTTGTTGTCTTTTTGCGTGTGTGCTGGCAACGCTGTGAGACTAGTAGCACGGCAAAAATGGAGAGAGTAATAGTGTGCTTTGCATTGCAAAGGCACCCTAATAACCACACCGGGGGCAATGGACCTTTCCCTACTCAAGCGGCAAGTCCCGCCCCCCCTAGTTACTGTTGCTATGCCCCACAAGCTTTCCCACAGCTCTGCAGCATGTTAGTAATGTCCACTGAACAACGCCCCCCTGCTGATGATTCTCTCTCAAGGATTCCTGACATTATCGCTGGATGTTATTTGCCAAATGCCGCTACTTTATCTCAGAGAGTTCTACAGAAAGGTCTGAACTATTTGACACAAGGATATATTCATGACATTCGGATTTCGGACGGAGCAGACGACAACATAAAACTTGATGCTAAGTGTTGGTGATCTATGAGGAAGACACAAACGCCTCAAAAACTCTACATTGAAATTCATCAGGACGACATCGTGGAGTCCTACTGCTCATGTAAAGCAGGGTGAGTACGTTAGTGATGTGTTTACAATGAAAATAAGATCTGCTAACTACTAGCTACAACGGGCTAATCACCTAGCTATGCTAATCACACGATGGCGTGGTAACAATCTGGTCCTAGCGAAAAAAACATTTCACTGCTCAATGTACCTGTACACTGAAATAGGTGACAAATAAACCTTTGAATTTTAACTAATTAGCGAGCTTTGTAGCTTTTTGTGTCGGCGCTGCTGTACATTGATGTGTGGAGTCGCTATCAACCATTTGATTGTTGCACTTTCAGTGTTTTAAGTAACCCTAACCCTAACCCTTATCAGATACAGAACCTGTAAATAACTCGGACACAAAATTGACAGACCCACTTGGATCACATCCAGTCAATGCTTTGAGGGTTGTGCTTGACTTATAGTCACTATAAAGCTGACTCTGTAAAGCCAGTGCAGATGGCACCTGGGTCTTACATTCAGTACCATCAATAATGACTAAAGTAGAAGGAAATTATTTTCTAAAGTTTTCAGGCATGTTTTTAATAATAATGTCTCTATGAGGCCATATGTAGTTGTCCAAATGTAAAATACATAAGCTCTATCCATGTATTAAAAACAAGTCCTGCAGACTGCATGGATACTCAGCGCATCTAAGAACCATGTGGTTCTAACTAAATGTATCTGTAGTCTAATATAAGAACCATGTTGTTCTAACTAAATGTATCTGTAGTCTAATATAAGAACCATGTTGTTCTAACTAAATGTAGCTGTAGTCTAATCTATGAACACAACAACGCGGGACAAGCTTTGTTTGTGGGACATCATGGCGGCTCTATTGCAAGGGGCGTGGTCTTAAGTAATCAGGCAATCTTATTGGTTAATATTCTCCATGTGACTGACAGGGTGGAAAGGTCCATTAGCCCCCCCCCCCCCCCCCCCCCAGCTAGACCCCCCCCCCACCCCCCATCCATTCACAACCCCTCGGTCGTCCGACTCACTCCATCAGGAGACGGGAGAGAGCGAGGCAGCCCAGCCTCTCTATATTTAATGAAAATATTAGAAATGTGGAGCCCTTGTCACGGTGCTCATAATAATTTCATGGGTCCTCCTCCAAGGAGGTGGAGGCGGGGAAAAGTCCTTGCTCAGCATCCCAGCGAACCCGGCCGCGACGTCGGAGGAGTGTGTCGTGCGTGTGTGTGTGTGTGTGTGTGTGTGTGTGTGTGTGTGTGTGTGTGTGTGTGTGTGTGTGTGTGTGTGTGTGTGTGTGTGTGTGTGTGTGTGTGTGTGTGTGTGTGTGTGTGTGTGCTCAGCTGAGACCAACTAATTAAATGAGCACGGTTTCCACCTCCGTCGTCGCCAGGTGGAGATCACTTATCCCCCACCTCCGTCACCCACCAGGCAGCAGCGGCCATATTGGCCAGCTGCTGCCTTGTGGGCCGACTAGAAACCCCACCCGACACACCACGAGAGGGTGGGGGTGATGGGGTCGGTCAGGTGGGGACGATTTGAAGAACATTAAAGTCTTCTTGCAGGCGAAGGAGGTGATGGTGTGGTGGCAGTGGTGAGGGAGGGTGGGGGGGAGACAATAGTTTCATGCTCCCTAATAGAGCCCCTGTGTACGGGGCTTCAAGCGCCTGGCTGGAGCTGAAAGTTCAAGGAGAGAGAGGAAAAGGAGGATGAGGAGGAGACAGAAAGAGGAGGAGAGAGACAGAGAGGGGAGGAGGAGGAGGAGAGAGACAGAGAAGTGGAGAGAGACAAGAGATAAGGAGGAGAGAGACAGAGAGGGGAGGGGGAAGAGGAGGAGGAGAGAGACAGAGAGGGGAGGAGGAGGGGGAGACGGAGGAGACAGAGAGGGGAGGAGAGAGACAAGAGATGATGAGTAGGAGACAGAGAAGAGGAGAGAGACAAGAGATGAGGAGGAGAGAGACAGAGAGGGGAGGAGGAGGGGGAGACGGAGGAGACAGAGAGAGGAGGAGAGAGACAAGAGATGAGGAGGAGAGGAGAGACAGGGAGGGGAGGAAGAGGAAGAGAGGGAGAATAAGTAGGGGAAGGAGGAAGAAGGAGGGGAGAAACAGAATAAGTAAGGGGGGGAGGAGGAGGAGGAGTAGGAGGAAGAAGAGGAAGAGGATGAGACAGAGAGAGGAGGAGGAGAAAGACAGAGAGGTAGAAGAGGAAGAGGAGGAGGAGAGGGACAGAGTGAGGAGGGGGAGAGGGAGGAGCAGAGAGACAGAAGGAGAAGAATGAGGAGGAAAAGATAGGGACAGAAAGAGAGAGGAAGGGGAAGAAGAGGAACAGGGGGAAAGAAGAAATTGAGTGGTGAGGAGAAGCAGGAGGAAGAGGAAGAGGAGGAGGGGACGAACCAGGCCAACTAACAGCAGGTACCTTGCTGTGGTGACTCTGACATGCTCCAGCAGTCTCAGGAGCTGCTCAGCCAATTTACCCTGTCTTCCTGCAACCCTTCCCACTGACACCCCCCTTCCCCACCAACACCCCCAGAAGCGGGAAAAGAAGAGAAAATGGGTGACATGCTACAGTGAGACGATGCTCCTCGGCTCTTCAGAGGATACAAAGACCCGGGAATTATCTGTGGTAGAACAAAGCGGGGGCGGGGTGTTTTCAGGGGTTGTTCTGGGGAGGTACACGGCCCGGGCTAGCAGGACTAACAGGCAGATAAACAACAAAACCTATTATGAACTGACGTGCTGAAACGTCGTCGGACAGCTGGAGAGAGATGAGAGGGACGGAGAGAGAGTGAGAGAGGGGGCGAGAAAAGGCAGATTATTGCATGTAGAACGGGGGGGGGGGAGGGAGAGACAAGTGAGTCTAATTGAATTTGCCGCGTGGACAATAGCGCCACGGCTTCAAGGCCGCCATCCATCCATCCATTCACCCATCCATCCATCGCTTGAACGCAGAAGTGCCTTGTCCCCGGGAGCCCGGCCGCACAACACGAAGGATCACTTGAAAAGAACTCGTGAACAATGAGGAGCCCGCTTCAAATCTGCCTGAGCTGATAAGCCCTCCGTGCGGGCGGCCGCCGCCGCCGCTACCACCGCCCTCACGGAGGGCTAATTAGCTCAAAATAAACACATCTGCCGACCGCGTCTTCTTGGCCCCGGTGCGATGGCCGACACCAGGCGCTGTGTGGAGGACGAGGCCAGCCGGTGTGCGTTCTCACATCAAAATACACTATTTAGTTAAGGGAAATGAATGTCAAACGCGATCTGATTGAACATGAAGGTGAGCTAAAGGTCTCGGCCTTGCGCACTCATAGCAAGCGTTGTGCTGATGGTCATGTCTGTCGCAGCTCTCTCTCTCTCTCGCTCTCCTTCGCTCTCTTTCTCTGTGTCTCTCTCTCTGCCTGTCTCTGTCACTCCTCTCTCTGTGTGTCTCTCTCTCTCTCTCTCCCTCTCTCTCTGTCTCTCTCCCTCTCTCTCTTTCTCTCTCTCTCTGTCTATCTCTTTCTCTCTCCGTCTCCCTCTCTCTGTGTCTCTCTCCCGGTCTGTCACTCCTCTCTCTGTGTGTCTCTCTCTCTGTCTCTCTCCCTCTCTCTCTTTCTCTCCCTCTCTCTCCGTCTCTCTCTCTCTCTGTCTATCTCTTTCTCTCTCCGTCTCCCTCTCTCTGTGTCTCTCTCCCGGTCTGTCACTCCTCTCTCCCTCTCTCTCTCTCTCTCTCCCCCCCTCTGCCCACCCCCACCCCCCCACCCCACTCTCCCCGCCCCTCTCTGTGTCTGGGCCCATTATTAAATTTACTCTGAAAAGGTCAGGGTAATAGCTACTAAATGCCTTTGGAAACTATTTGCATCAACATTCTGACTAACAGCTGGGGGCAGCGCATGAAAACAAGCCCAGCGCATCTCCTGCCTGCAGACAACAAAGCAGAGGAGACGCACCGACATCACCAATGGACAGCTCCCACAACGGTCCACTAGGCTGGCCTACAGGGCCTAACCCTAGTCCAGTGGGTTCGACTCCCAGCCGGAAGGTGTGGGTAGGCAGTCCTTGAGCAAGACGCGTAAAGGGGACCTATTATACCACCAGGTGTGAGCGTGATTAGCCATTCCAAGCGGTTTCCCACTTGACATCACAAGTGGGAGTGTGTCCACCCAGATGTGTGCTGGATAGATCAGCCTACCAGCCTACTACCCAGTGGACTGTAGCAACCGGTAGGCTGATCTATCCAGCGTAGAACTCGGTGGACACACTCCCACTTGTGGACCGCTTGGAAGGGATAATCACGCGCACACCTGGTGACATAATGGGTCTCCTTTAACTCCGGTGTTTAACCCCCACGTACTCACTAATGACCTGATCTAATGACCTGACTTCACTGAAAGTCGCGTTGGACAAAAACATCTGACAAATATACAACACAACACAACACACACACACACACACACAAACACCCTCGGTCTAGAACCGCTACACACACACTACTGCCAAGCTAGCTCATAGCTACCCACCTTCGTGAAGTCCGAAAGTAGCATTGGATAACAACAATAGCATTGGATAAACGACTGACTACACAGTAAATACACACAAACACAACTGTCTAGAAAAACACTCTAGCTACACACAGTACACCGAACTAGCTAGCCCACAGCTACCGACCTTCCGACCTCCTCTCCGTCTCCGTACAGGAGTACTGACCTGCCCCGATTGGCCACCTGTGGGGCCCGGGACGTGCTGATGCTATAAGCCCGTGGGGCTGAGGTGGATTCGCCACTATGCCTCCAGACGCGTGAGGTTGCGGAGGGCCCAGGTCTGAACCGGGCGGTTATTGCAGAGCTCCACTGTGGGGCCCAGGCGGCCGATGGTCAGACAGGACCGCGTGGCGACGTGGTGAAAGGTGAGCCGCTACAGACACCAGGGAGGGATGAAGAGGAGGAGAAGGATGATGATGATGCCGATGGTCTTCAGGGGGGCGAAGACCAAAGACGGAAATTTAATTTTAAGCATCAGTATGACTGAAAAATCAGGGTCAAAAACGGGTTCAAATCGTACAGTGTACGCCTGGCTTAAGTATGACAAACTGGGGTGCAAATGACCCATGGCACTTAAGTTGATCCTTGGGTTTTTGGGGTGGGTAGGGTGCAATAATCATATCGACCAAGAAGCAGAGAAACCGACAAATCTGAGAATCCAGATTGCTGTGAGCTAAAAAACACCAGGTTAGCAGGGTGCTTGTGGTCCGTTCCATTTTGTCCTGACTCAAAATAGAAATGTGTTCCGTACCGATGAAGCGAAGGTAACAGGGTTTATAACGCTGAGAGGGGATGAGAGATCTGCTGCGTGGCCTTGGAGTGGCTATTGTACTGAACAGTTCAGCGCACACTTTGTCAGCTGCTGAGTGGGTGGAAGGGGGACGCACGGTGGAGACGGTTGCCTTCCCTTTCTGCCAGAAATCCTAAACCTAACCAAGTATCTGTGTTGCCTAAACCTAACCAAGTAGTTGTGTTGCCTAAACCTAAACCAGTAGTTGTGTTGCCTAAACCTAACCAAGTAGTTGTGTTGCCTAAACCTAAACCAGTAGTTGTGTTGCCTAAACCTAACCAAGTAGTTGTGTTGCCTCAACCTAACCAAGTAGTTGTGTTGCCTAAACCTAACCAAGTAGTTGTGTTGCCTCAACCTAAACCAGTAGTTGTGTTGCCTAAACCTAAACCAGTAGTTGTGTTGCCTCAACCTAACCAAGTAGTTGTGTTGCCTAAACCTAAACCAGTAGTTGTGTTGCCTAAACCTAACCAAGTAGTTGTGTTGCCTAAACCTAACCAAGTAGTTGTGTTGCCTAAACCTAAACCAGTAGTTGTGTTGCCTAAACCTAACCAAGTAGTTGTGTTGCCTCAACCTAACCAAGTAATAGTGTTGCCTCAACCTAACCAAGTAGTTGTGTTGCCTCAACCTAACCAAGTAATAGTGTTGCCTCAACCTAACCAAGTAGTTGTGTTGCCTAAACCTAACCAAGTAATAGTGTTGCCTAAACCTAAACCAGTAGTTGTGTTGCCTAAACCTAAACCAGTAGTTGTGTTGCCTAAACCTAAACCAGTAGTTGTGTTGCCTCAACCTAACCAAGTAGTTGTGTTGCCTAAACCTAAACCAGTAGTTGTGTTGCCTAAACCTAACCAAGTAGTTGTGTTGCCTAAACCTAACCAAGTAATAGTGTTGCCTAAACCTAAACCAGTAGTTGTGTTGCCTCAACCTAACCAAGTAGTTGTGTTGCCTAAACCTAAACCAGTAGTTGTGTTGCCTAAACCTAACCAAGTAGTTGTGTTGCCTAAACCTAAACCAGCAGTTGTGTTGCCCAAACCTAACCATGTAGTTTTGTTGCCTAAACCTAACTAAGTAGTAGTGTTGAATAAGAAGTCAAAGCCTAAAAATGAAGTCCTGAGTTTTAAACCATTCGTCCACCACAACACCACAATCCCTACATTTGTTTTGTCGTTCTTTATACGACGTCACATGTGACTTCTCAAAGATTTCCGGCAGAAAGACCTGATGGCAAACTGCTCCCTCGTGTCGAAGGGGACGGACCGTCATGGCCAACGATCCGCAGAACAACAGGAATACAAAACACAGAAACCTCTGGAAACTCGAAAGAAGAAAACGATGATCCAGTGAAATGTTAATGGGGGGCTGATAGAGCAGTAAGCTATATCAGCCACACACACGCACACACACAGACACACACAGACACACACTCTCTGCACATTTTAACAACCCTGAATTAACCCGGAGCGTTTGACAGTTGGAATAACCCCTTCACGACGTTTGCCATTTGTGACAGGGACACACATTCGCATTTGGCTTGTGCATTATTAAAATTATTCTTGGGTTGAGAACAAAATTAAAAAAAAAGCCATTGTAATGAGTCTCTCTCTCTCTCTCTCTCTCTCTCTCTCTCTCTCTCTCTCTCTCTCTCTCTCCCCTCCGTCTCCGAGGGTTCACTCTATGCGTTCTCCGGGGGCCACGCTCTCGTCTGCAAAACTCTTCCCTGTTAGGTTATCCACCATTCAGACATCTTAATCACAGACATCACAATCATCAATCATTTATTGAAGAGGTCCCACCCAGAGGTGATGAATAGAGCTCCATGAATTGTTAATGCTCGAGGAGGCTCTCTCTCCGTGTACGACGGGTAATGCGATGTGAGTTGTGAGTCTGACTATTTTAGCGTTCGCTCAGCGTGGTTAAAAATAGAGGAACGGGGAATTCCCAAGACGACCGCATCTCGGAAGAGACCTGCGATCTTTTATCACGTTGACTGACTCACGTTGAATTCCCCCCTATAAAGACTTGAGGAGGAAGAAAATAGACAGATATCGATGTATGGGTTATTTATATGTTTTAAATAATAAATAAATAAATAGCCTTACATCACCCTCCCACATGTACCACACAACATCAATGTTTGTTCTCAAGAGTCATAACTAATACAACTAAAAGAACCAGGTTTCATATTCGACAGCCAACACGGCCGGCGGGGAGATATTGATGACAGCCTGGCATTCCCATTACGTCACCGATGGAATCGTCTCAAAGAATGAAAATAACCTTTTATCTTATCTTAAATGGGAATCTTCCCTCGAAATCAAATCATAAGTTCACTTGGCTACATACTACACGAGAGACGAAAACGCTGATTGTAATCAGCAGAGACGAAATAAAACCCCACAATTGTGCTTAGTTCAACACATGCAGCTCAAACAGTTCCAAGTGTGAAATCTAAAAATGACTATCGCTGATATGTAGCGCTATCTGGTGGCCAGAGTTGGTATTACTGCTGCATACGTTCTGCTGGGTGAGCGTTTTTGGCCTCCGAAATACCGAAATATCACACACACACACACACACATGTGTACCTATGGAAGCCCATTTCCACCACTCGAAAACAATTTTTCTTCACATACTATGTCACAGGGGCGTCGGACTGGGGGTAACAGTGGGACCGACTACCCAGGGCCCAAAGTGGAGGGGGACCCTGCTAAAAGCCTGAAATTAAATGTTTGTTTTTATTTGGATTTGCTAAATAAATTGGTTGATACACTGAAATTTGTATCAAAGAGAATAAAACCAAATATACTGGAGGGCCCCTGTCACTCTCTTACAAAATAAATAGCCTACTCAAACAAACATGAAGAAAAGAATGTTCTCTTAAGTATGATACTCCATGCAAACCTAATTTAACCACATAGTAAAAGTATCACAGTATTATTATATGGGTCCATATACAGTATATAATGATGCTCTAAATTATGTTCGGCCGTGGTGGGGTCCTATGTGGTTTCTTTTCACAGGGCCCAAAATCCCTGGCGCCGCCCCTGCTATCTCACAATTAGGACTTACTATCTCATAATTATGTAATAATTCTCATAATTATGAGACAGTAAAGAAGAAGAAGAAGAAGAAGGAGCCAACAGTTCACGCAAAACCAAACATAACATAACATTACATAACA
Organism: Coryphaenoides rupestris; assembly: GCA_002895965.2. Lineage (NCBI taxonomy): Eukaryota > Metazoa > Chordata > Actinopteri > Gadiformes > Macrouridae > Coryphaenoides > Coryphaenoides rupestris. Next base: position 124,251 of record PIJE02001485.1, read on the forward strand.
CTATTCAAAAGGCTCACCTCGACGTCGTACTCGAACATCTGGTTGCCCTTCATGTGGTGGCACTTGAGCATGACGACCGGCCCGTTGAGGCGGGACACGTCCAGGCAGAGGTCATCCGTCCGGATCTCCTTGTCGGCCGTGTAGGTGAACACCTGCGGAGGGATGGAGGCGGAGCTTCCTGAGCAGGTGGGTGGTCCCATGGTACCACATTACCTGAGCTCACTGCAGGTAATTCCTAACCTACCTCAGGTCATATATTATATTATTTATATTTGCAGTTTTTTTCATTGTGTTGTATTTTTATATTGTGTTGTATTTTAGTATGTTTTCTCTTCCGTGTTAGCACCTTGAATGAATGACAATAAACAAACTTGAAATTAATTGGATAACTGCATAAGTAAGCCACAATATGTGTGTAAATATGCTTACCTGTTTATTTGTTTTATATTTAATTTATTGTTTTTCTGGATGCAGAATTATACATTTTATATGGCTACATTTGTCAATTTCTATTTTATTATAAATGTTATTACATAGTTGACCCTAGAAAAATGTATTAACCCTGTCGACTTTGAATACTGAACCACACGTTAACCTGGCTAACTATCAGTGTGAGTTATCATCTAGTACCAAACATTGACCTGGCTAAATAGCCGTGTGTTAGCCTCTCGTTAACCTAGTTAACTAGCCGCGTGCGTCTTGTACAACACGTTAACCTAGCCGTGTGTTAGCCTCTCGTACCACACATTAACCTGGCTAACAAGCCGTGTGTGTCTTGTACCACACGTTAACCTGGCTAACTAGCCGTGTGTGTCTTGTACCACACGTTAACCTGGCTAACTAGCCGTGTGTGTCTTGTACCACACGTTAACCTGGCTAACTAGCCGTGTGTGTCTTGTACCACACGTTAACCTGGCTAACTAGCCGTGTGTGTCTTGTACCACACGTTAACCTGGCTAACTAGCCGTGTGTGTCTTGTACCACACGTTAACCTGGCTAACTAGCCGTGTGTGTCTTGTACCACACGTTAACCTGGCTAACTAGCCGTGTGTGTCTTGTACCACACGTTAACCTGGCTAACTAGCCGTGTGTGTCTTGTACCACACGTTAACCTGGCTAACAAGCCGTGTGTGTCTGGTACCACACGTTAACCTGGCTAACTAGCCGTGTGCGTCTGGTACCCACACGTTATCCTGGCTAACTAGCCTGTGTGTCCTGTACCACACGTTAACCTGGCTAACGAGCTGTGGTGTCTCGTACCAGCGTTAACTGGCTAACTAGCCGTGTGTGTCTTGTACCACGCGTTAACCTGGCCTAACTAGCCGTGTGTGTCTTGTACCACACGTTAACCTGGCTAACTAGCCGTGTGTGTCTGGTACCACACGTTAACCTGGCTAACTAGCCGTGTGTGTCTCGTACCACACGTTAACCTGGCTAACTAGCCGTGTGTGTCTTGTACCACACGTTAACCTGGCTAACTAGCCGTGTGTGTCTGGTACCACACGTTAACCTGGCTAACTAGCCGTGTGTGTCTCGTACCACACGTTAACCTGGCTAACTAGCCGTGTGTGTCTCGTACCACACGTTAACCTGGCTAACTAGCCGTGTGGGCGGGGCTCTCACCTGGTTGCCCCCCATGCCGTGGCAGTTGAAGAAGCCCACCTTCTCGTTCTCCTTCCTGCCCATGTTGTCCACACACTGGTTGGTCTCTACGTTACGGATCTACGCCACAAAACACAAGACGTCATAATATGACCTCTAAAGCTGACCTTTTGTCCTCTGTGTGACCTCTGCACAACCTTCCATCTGTTACTGCGGACTGTTTGGTCTTGTACTTGAAATTATAATTAGGAAAACAGCTCTATTCATATCTTTACGTACCGCAGCGATATATTGTTGTCTCCTTCAACAAATGTACACTTTGTAAGTCGCTTTGGATAAAAGCGTCTGCCAAATGCCCTAAATGTAAATGTAAATTATTTAGTGACTGGCTGTGACAGTCCTTCCAGTTATGTATTTGCAAGACTTTCACAGTTAACGTAGACATGTTAGTTAGTACTGCCATTCTTATGGTGGAAATTGTTTCAGTTAGGAAATGTTACTAGGTAATATAATGTTACTAACTAACGTAATATGAGTAAAAATATCAGCAGTTTCCCATTTACAGTAGAAATGATACACACTTAAGTAGAAATGTTAGTAGCGTACATTATAGTAATATTTCTGGTTGGTCACAACATATCAATTAAAAAGTAAAGCTTAAAATTAAATCACCCATAAAAAATATAGGTGCTGCCAAAGGAAATATTAAAAAGATCAATTATGCGACCACATGGTGGTACGGCGAAAACTCCACAAGGAAACAGTCGAAATTAATGACTTTGCAATCCACTGAGCTGTGCAATATATGTGTCGTCCGATCGAGGAGTCTTGGAAGTAATTATCTGTAACACGATAGAAAAGCGAAATTTATAATTGTATTCATAATAATGAATTCTAAAATCTCAAACTGTTAAACGATAAAATTGCTTGTTTGCTGATGCGGGAGGAGGAGAGGGAGATGGGGGGGGGGGGGAGAAAGAGCCCTCTCTCTATGTCTCTATGTTGGAGTCGTTAGCTCTATGTCCCTCTATGTCAGAGTCTCTATGTTGGAGTCATTAGCTCTATGTCCCTCTATGTTAGAGTCTCTATGTTGGAGTCGTTAGCTCTATGTCCCTCTATGTTAGAGTCTCTATGTTGGAGTCATTAGCTCTATGTCCCTCTATGTTAGAGTCTCTATGTTGGAGTCATTAGCTCTATGTCCCTCTATGTTAGAGTCTCTATGATTAAGTCATTAGCTCTATGTCCCTCTATGTTAGAGTCTCTATGTTGGAGTCGTTAGCTCTATGTCCCTCTATGTTAGAGTCTCTATGTTGGAGTCGTTAGCTCTATGTCCCTCTATGTTAGAGTCTCTATGTTGGAGACGTTAGCTCTATGTCCCTCTATGTTAGAGTCTCTATGTTGGAGTCATTAGCTCTATGTCCCTCTATGTTAGAGTCTCTATGTTGGAGTCGTTAGCTCTATGTCCCTCTATGTTAGAGTCTCTATGTTGGAGTCGTTAGCTCTATGTCCCTCTATGTTAGAGTCTCTATGCTGGAGTCGTTAGCTCTATGTCCCTCTATGTTAGAGTCTCTATGTTGGAGTCGTTAGCTCTATGTCCCTCTATGTTAGAGTCTCTATGTTGGAGTCGTTAGCTCTATGTCCCTCTATGTTAGAGTCTCTATGTTGGAGTCGTTAAGCTCTATGTCCCTCTATGTTAGAGTCTCTATGTTGGAGTCGTTAGCTCTATGTCCCTCTATGTTAGAGTCTCTATGTTGGAGCCGTTAGCTCTATGTCCCTCTATGTTAGAGTCTCTATGTTTGGAGCGTTAGCTCTATGTCCCTCTATGTTAGAGTCTCTATGTTGGAGTCCGTTAGCTCTATGTCCCTCTATGTTAGAGTCTCTATGTTGGAGTCATTAGCTCTATGTCCCTCTATGTTAGAGTCTCTATGTTGGAGTCATTAGCTCTATGTCCCTCTATGTTAGAGTCTCTATGTTAGAGTCTCTATGTTAGAGTCTCTATGTTAGAGTCTCTAGCTTTATGTCTCTCTATGTTAGAGTCTCTATGTTAGAGTCTCTATGTTAGAGTCTCTAGCTTTATGTTGGTCTCTATGTTAGAGTCTCTATGTTTAGAGTCTCTATGTTAGAGTCTCTATGTTAGAGTCTCTAGCTTTAATGTCACTATGTTAGAGTCTCTATGTTATCTC
>PIJE02001486.1:0-20000 GCA_002895965.2 Coryphaenoides rupestris
CTCCGCTCCCTGTCCTCGGCCACAACTCATAGATCTCTGTCTGATCTGCAGCTCCCACTTTAGCATCCGTGCTACGTCCATGCTAGTTGTCTATCCAAGCTACAGTATATCCATGCTAGTAGGCTATCCATGCGACAGCCATGCTAGTGTTGTCTCAATGTATCAGTGCTCACATACACACACACACACACACACACACACACATGCATGTCACATACACACTCTCTCTCTCACACGCACACACACACACACACACATACACACACACACACATACACACACACACACACACACACACACACACACACACATACACACACACACACACACTCAGCACCACTCAGCACCACTCAGCACACAGCCCCGATTCAGCGTTTCTCTAAAAACTTGTTTCTAACTGAAAACAACCAGAGTTTTCACCGTCAGCGTCCTTCAGCTTTTAACTAGCATCCTGTCATCCACCCCCCCCCCCCCCCCCAAGCTGTAATCACAGACCCCCACACCCTGCTCCCCTGGAGGTCCTGGAGGTCCGGGAGGTCTGGGCCTTGATAAGGGCCCATCCTGCTGACGCTGCGGCCCACTCCAGTCACTCAGGCCGGGGGAAGAATAGACCTTCGGATGGGCACCCGGGGAACCTGCTGACACCAGCCAGAATCAGGGCTGTGCGTGTGTGTGTGTGTTTGTGTGTGTGTGTGTGTGTGTGTGTGTGTGTGTGTGTGTGTGTGTGTGTGTGTGTGTGTGTGTGTGTGTGTGTGGTGGGGCGTGGTGGGGTTAACTAACCTACACCTGAGTCACACACACACACACACACACACACACACAAACAGACACACATGCTAGGCCACAGGAGTAAACCTGTCGTGACATACGGTAAGTCAGGGGGATGACATCATATCTGCTGCTGTCCTACTAGGGGACCCTCAACAGGACCCCTCAAGATTCAAGATTCAGTATTACATGTCGCAATAAAGGAATCTTGAATCTTGAATCTTGAATCTTGAATCACAGGAGCACAGGAGCAACGGAACAAAATAGAAATATCTTTACTCATCGTCATCTTGATCTTTATGCACATTTTTAAAACAACAATTATCGCCCACAAACATAAATGTAATAGTTAGAAGAATGAACAAGAAGAAAGGGCACTTCCTTAATATTAAAACAATTTAGTTCATTGTGTTTTTAATTAAATAAAAAAAATATTTATATAGATATTTTTGTGTCTATAAATAGATAATAAAAGATAATCAAAATCTACATATAACCAAAGGGATCCCAGGCCCCATAAGGCTCCTCCTTTCGATGTAAAATATATTAAATATATAATACATAATAGATAAAGTGTATTATATAAAGTTTGATAAGACGGCCCACCTCCCTGTAGGAGATTATAAACCTCTGAACAAAACCCTGGTCCTGTGTCACACTGACATCCATGATGTGTGTGTGTGTGCGTGTGTGTGTGTGTGTGTGTGAGTGAGACCCGCCTTCTTTTACCCCCAAGAGCTCCGATCTGATTGGACGAGACATCACGGCAAGCGGCAGAGGCTTGTCCAATCAGGCTCCGATCATGATGTGTCCACGTCGTCGCTGGCGCTGGCAGCGGGGGGGCGAGGAGGGTGTGAGGGGTGCAGTACACACACTCACACACACTCACACACACACAGCCTAACCGCGGTGGACAGACCTTCAGTTGGTATTAGGCTCAGTGAAGCCCTGCAGGTCGGGATAAAAATACAACCAACACTGCAGAGAGAGACACACAACATGGGAGCCTGGTCGCTTGTGTGTGTGTGTGTGTGTGTGTGTGTGTGTGTGTGTGTGTGTGTGTGTGTGTGTGTGTGTGTGTGTGTGTGTGTGTGTGTGTGTGTGTGTGTGTGTGTGTGTGTGTGTGTGTGTGTGTGTGTGTGTGTGTGTGTGTGTGTGTGTGTGTGTGTGTGTGTGTGTGTGTGTGTGTGTGTGTGTGTGTGTGTGTCTGCATGCACGCCTGTGTGTATGTGTTGGCTATGTACCCCTATGGTCTGAACTAAAGTGACACCATGAAGAGGCAAGAAAAACACAATGTACAATGCCTACGATACTACTATACTAACTATAGTACATTTGATGTGTTTATGTAACACTGAGTGGTGGAAAAAAACAAACTCAACCCATTTCTGCAGGGGAACTAAAACATGACCACTTTCTCCCACGGAACGAGGGCATATCCAATCGGATTCGGGAGAATCAACAAGGACACGCCCCCTCGGTTGAAATTCTCCCGGAAGGCCTAGTGCTGGGCTCGCGGTTCCACAGTGCATCCGCCCCGGCCGCCATCTTGGTTCCGTCTTTCTTCTAAACGCCATGCTGTGGTGGTGGAACCGAATGTGGAACCGAAGAGCAATGGAGGCCCATAGGGGGTTGCCCCCGGCGACGAGCCACATCACCCATTCGTCCTCACTCAAATAGGCAACAGTGTTCATTTGATGAGAGGAGGGTGGAGAGAAGAGAGAAGAGAAGGGCGGAGGCAAGAGATTAGGGGGGAGAGAGGAGAGGTGGTGTTAGAGAGGAAAGGAGGGAGGAGAGAGGAGAGGAGAGAGGGGGGAGAGAGGAGAGGAGAGGAGAGGCGAGGAGAGGAGGAGAGAGGAGGGGAGAGGAGGAGAGGAGGAGGGGGAGAGAGGAAGGAGAGAGGAGAGGAGGGGAGGGGAGAGAGGAGAGGAGAGAGAGAGGAGGAGGAGAGAGGGGAGGAGAGGAGGGGGGGAGAGAGGAGGAGGACTGCCGCCATACCTCCACAAACCAACCCAAACTCCAGTATACATTTCGTCTGCCTGGAACGGCCTCGGACCCAGAGACTGAAGGAAGTTTGGGTGAGCCGGAGGAGAGGAAAGCTTCTGCTCTCATAACACACACACACACTCATAACACACACACACACACACACACACACACACACTCACACACACACCACATGCCTGTACACTTCTCTACGATGATGGACGCTGTGGATTCCTGTATACGCGCGTCACAAATACTCATGTGATTGCGCAGTTCGTACTATCATCCCCAGTAGGTCTAATAGTCTCTGCTACATCTCTCACAGATCGCGTCGTGTAATTTTCCTGGATTCTCCTTATTGTCAGCTCTCCACACCCAAGAGTAGAGTCTGTCTGTGTGTTGTCTGGGAGCAGCTGGCGTAGTTTGTGGTAGCTCGCTGTGCGCGCTGAATGCAGAATAGCGTGATGCTTCGGTGTGTTGTCGTGGTTGCTAGTCATTGTGAGCATGTCCTTCGCTGTTTGCGCTGTTCGTCTAGCTCGATGAAGTGATACCTCGGCAGAGATGGCCCCTTGTGTAGGACGCGACCGAATACAAATAGACATGATGTATATGTGGTGAGTGCGAGTGCTGGATATGACGTCGTGGTCCGAACACGTGTCTTGTGGCAAGTGAAGCCTCATGTGTTGTCGGTGCTCTCTCTCACATAGAAATCACAAGCAGGACAGAGGATTTTATATGACTGTGGACGCCGGTGGTTGGAAACGGCAGAAGTGCTGCTGAGAAAAGCTGGACGCTTTGGTTACAGTAAGCAGTTGTTCTTGTGCAACTTTTCTGAAATCGACCGGACCGGACTAACACGATTTTATGAATCAGTCCTGCAGGCCTGGCAGGTGTTCCGGGTGACCAGAGACCCAACTGAAGTCCCTGGAATGTGGTTGTTGGAGGAGCCACTATTTTTTAATAGTTTCATAAAATCACAGGCTCTATCCTCGGCCAGCCTTCGATCTGCTCTCCGGGGAGCTGGGTGTGCAAAACTTGGTCAACTCCTAAAAATGACTCGGACATCAGTTACCGAATTGGGACAGCTGGCTAACATCCGGTCCTCAAGACTGATGGCACGAATACTGCAGGAGGTGGTTTCATCCTTGTCGGCCCCACAAAAAGCGTTCATTCAAAACTCTGAACAGTGGACTGAGGACTGGGAGTACCGATCTCCGGTGCTAACTGTTGCTGCTGCTGTGGGGGGGTGGCAGGAGGGAGAGGATAAACTCCTCTCTTTCGAAACCCCACAGCTAGGAGTTGGGAAGAAAGCGCTGTATTACGCCTGTGTCAAAGTCTCACACCTGCACTCTCTCACAGGGCTGAAGGTGTCGAGGTGGCTGGGTTTGTTTGGTCCAGACTCTTCTCCGAAAGGCTGCTGGCGGTCCCAGTACAAGCCACCCATTGAAAAGCGGACAGGCGACCTCCAGTGGAGGATAGTGCATGGGTTAATAGCTACGAACAGACACGTGGCACACCTGGATCCCAGCACAGGGGAGGGGTGTGGTTTTTGCGCACAGGGTGAATCAGTGGCACATTTATTCGTTGAATGCACTAGGCTAGGGGCTTTATTCAGGGTTTTGGAGTCATGGTTCCTGGGACTTGGACAATGTTTTTCTCTTGAATTGTTTGTATATGGACCAAAGTACTCTGCAAACTGACAAACAGCTACGTCAACAACAACTACGTCAACAACAACTACGTCAACAACAACTACGTCAACACAAAGACGTAACCAGCATGATCATGTTCCACGGAAACAAAAATCACTCGTGAAAACAACGACGCCGTGTCCGTGTTTACGATGACATGAGGAGCACAAAAGAGCTGACACTGGTCCTGTCCTGTCACATTAATACTAATCTGTACGAGAGAGAGAGAGACCCAGAGAGATCGAGAGAGACAGAGAGGGAGGAGGTATAGAGCGAGAGAGAGAGAGAGAGAGAGAAGAGAGAGAGAGAGAGAGAGAGAGAGAGAGATAGAGAGAGAGAGAAACAGACAGAGAGACAAGGAGAGAGAGTGAGACAGAGAGAAAGAGAGAGAGAGAGAGAGAGAGAGAGAGAGAGAGAGAGAGAGAGAGAGACAGAGAGAGAGAGGAGGGATAGAAAGATAGAGAGAGAAGGGAGGGAGAGAGAAAGAGATATGGTAGGGAGGGAGAGAGGGATGTATATTTACGACTATTTTATGTCATTTAGCAGTCGTTTTGATCCAGAGTCATTTACAGTGAATTGTTTTAGATGTCAGGTAGAAGCTTGTTCGTTTAATGATTGATTCATTCATTAACCAATCAACAACCTTGTCTGTTGTTACTTCTTCATTAACTTGGTGTACTTGTGTTGTTATTATTCGTCAACAAATGTATTGCTTTGCTTTTGCAACACGTAGGCTATATACTGTATGTCCTAGAGAGAGAGAGAGAGAGAGAGAGAGAGAGAGAGAGAGCGAGAGCGGGAGAGCGAGATCGAGAGACCAAGAGAGAGAGAGAGTTAAGAGAGTAAGAGTGTGTGTAAGACCTCTGACAAACAATAAACATCTGTATAACCTGGCCCGCCATGCTGACCTCTTCTTCTTCTTCTTCTTCTTCTTCTTCTGTGGTTACGGTCTGCTAGCAAAGCAATTATGACGTCGTCCTCGCTGCTGTACGGGCCGCTGAGGGGGCGTCGCTGAGCAAACACACACTCGGTTTATTTTCCCGCCTCTTCAGGAGCCCCCCCGGCGACTCCTGGTGACAAATCACCACATTAGTCGCGTGCCGACTTCTCCTCCCTGTGTTTATTGGTTTCAGATAAAAAATACGATATTTGCAATGTTTGTCTATTTCCGTCTGTTTGCGATAATATGTGTGCTGCATTGTACAGTATGTAGGTGTGTGAGTGTGCATTCACGCACACACACGCACAAACACTCACACACGCACGTGCACACACACACACACACACACACACGCACACACACACATGCACATGCACAAACACACACACACTCACACTCACACACACACACACACACACGCACGCACACACACACACACACACACACATACACACACACACATTTACACAACAAAACAACAACAACCATACACTTGAGTGCATTCACTCACACACACACTCCCAAACACACACACACACACACACACACACACACACACACACACACCTCTCTCTCTCCACGCACGAGTCGTTAATAATGTACTGATGGCAATACTGAGGCTAGTGACCCACAGCCCAGCCATTAATCAAACAGCACAACGAGCATATGATCATAATAAATATGCTCAAGATGAATGTCTCTCGCCCCACACAGACCGGGCGCAGAAGGGCGAATAGCCGATAGCAGATAGCATCAAAACGACCTATTTGTGGGCGACAGATATATTCTATTGCCCGGCTGGAATCTCCATTCTGTCTGTACACGCTGTTCTGTTACTGGAGGGGTGGTGGTTTATAGTGCAGAGCTGTTATATGGATATATATCTATGTATCTGTACATAACTCACTTTATAAACTCCTCCCTTCTCAAGGCCATAGCGTAACTCATATTTATTCACCCCACTGCTGAGTTATAGCAGAGTCATAGAGGAGGATAGTGTGTTGTTGTGATGTTTATTTCTTTATGTATTCGGGAATATTATATTTCTCATTTCATATTTCATTCAAGTGTGTTTATCTGTGTCAAACAAATGCTTATTTCAGGTCGCAACTAATAGGCTACTGAGCTATAGGCCAATGTCAGTATGTAAATAAATGGCAACATATTCATATTAATAAAAGAAAATTGAAAGCTGTTTGACATCCTAAATGGCTTCTTTCAAAATACAGTTCACATATGAAGGTCAGAGGAAATGCCTCTGACATTAGGTACAAATGTATTAAATATGACAATATGTTAATATTGTCTAGTCAGCATACACTGCCTCTCAATACATTGTTCAGCGCAATGGGAAAACAATCTCTTATTTTGACCCTCTGTGACGAGGTTCAGGTCACCCAGGTAAATATGAAACAGGTATCTGCTGAGACCAATGCTTGAGACCTCAGCAGGCATGAAGGCAACACAGACCGCATCTTCTTACGCCTCAGCCCTTAACTGGCACATCGACAACAGTTGAGTCCTTAATAATATGCGACTCATCCATTTTGTCCTCACTGACTCCAGCAGGCCTACATGTACATCAGGGCCCCTCTTGTACAAGTTCAACCAGTCCTCTACTGACCTCTAGTGGCGATTGCTGAAAAAAATAGGTTAAATTGTAATAATTGCCAACGTATAGGCCCTATTATTGTATATTTTAAAAAGTTAAGGCCATGTACCAATAGCCCACTACAATCAAAGACAATGTTTTATATGTTATGTAATAAATATAAAGGCCTACTATGCCTACCTATTCATTGGGCTCAAAAGCGATTATTGTAGGCCTATACATCATCTTTGGGTGGTAGGTATAGGTTCATAGAGTCGAGTATCTGTGATCCAACGAAAGTATTGTGAACTGTTGAGATTACAATAGGACAGGGAGTGGACCACGGATTAATTCACATGTAGATTAGTTCCCAGGGCGAGCTAGGGTCCCTCTCAATGACCCACCGGCCAATACACATCCATGTAGAGAGCCTCTGTTATAGCCTGACAAATAAAAGCTGTTAACCTGATACCACGTTCCATGTACGACTCGTGTAGTCGTCAAAGTCAAAGTGTTTTATTGTCACATGTACATCATAACACAGGGCCCCTCTGAACAGTGAACCTCTTGTGACATAACAACACAACACAGATAATAGTGATATATATTTACATTTACATTTAGGGCATTTATCAGACGCTTTTATCCAAAGCGACTTACAAAGAGTACATTTGTTGAAGGAGAGGCAGCAATATATCACTATATATATATAATATATATATATATATACTACCAATGTGAATACACGCACCTAAATAACAGATATACATCTGAAGACTGTTTTGAGTTTTCAAAGGCTATGATGGAATAAACACCAGAAATGCCCCTCAGCACCACGTTAGCCTGGTGATAAATATAATATTAATGTCATGCAATTCAGAGTAAAGATAAGATAAGATAAGATAAGATAAGATAGAACTTTATTAATCCCGAAGGAAATTCTTGTGCCAGGTTGCACAGCAATAGAATAAAACAACAGAGAAAATAAACAGCAGAATAATACAAATAAAATAAATAAAATAATGTACATTAAGTTTAAAATTCCTAAAATGTATTCTATTATATTTATATATTTTATTTATATATTTTAGCCCCCAGGACAGGTGTTTGTCTTTTTTTTTTTCATATTTCAAAATTGTTTATTAAAATTATTACTCAGTTCTCTCTGAACATTTGATGTTGTATTCACTGCGGTGTCGTGGCGACCGCAGACGGCGGTGTCTGATTGGCGGTCGCCACGCAACACCAGGACGACGTGGGCGGAACCGGCGCGGTGGCAGTAGAGGAGGAGGGGGCGTGGCCAACGGGCAAGCGAGAGAGAAGTAGGAACAAACGACTTGAGCGGCGAGCAGCAGCAGCAGACGACGACGAGGACGACGAAAAGGCGGATTATTTCTATTTTAGACTCAAACTCGGGGCGTCGTCAGCAGTGTAGTAGTAGTAGTAGTAGTAGTAGTAGTAGTAGTAGTCGGCGTCGGACATGTCCACCTCCAGCTGGAAGCCGTTCGTGTTCGGCGGGCTGGCCTCCGTCACGGCGGAATGCGGTAAGCGGCCACCTAGCGAGCTAGCAAGCACGCAAGCAAGCAAGCTAGCAAGCCAGCACGCTAGACGGGAGGTTAGCGAGCTTGACACGTCGTGTTTGTTCCGCAGGGACGTTCCCGATCGACCTGGCCAAGACGCGGCTGCAGGTGCAGGGCCAGGTGGGCGACAGCAAGTACCGAGAGATCCGCTACCGGGGAATGTTCCATGCCATGGTGAAGATCTGCCGGGAGGAGGGCGTCAGGACGCTGTATTCCGGGTGAGTTCCCCATTTTTGTTGTTTGTTGTTGTTGTTGTGGGACCATTGATTGGTTCCAGTACACGGGGATTGCCTCACAACATCTGTTTCACATGATCCATGGTCCTGATCCTCTCCTCCTCCTCCTCCTCCTCCTCCTCTCCTCCTCCTCCTCCTCCATGCAGCTTAGCCCCAGCGATGCTCCGCCAGGCCTCCTATGGCACCATTAAGATCGGCACCTACCAGAGCTTCAAGCGGCTACTGGTGGACAGCCCAGAGGGTGAGAGAGAGAGAGAGAGAGAGAGAGACAAACAGACAGACATAATGAAAGTCATGGAAACACAATACACCGCATACTTTCGATTTCACACTTCAAGAGACATGGCATGGCTGCTGTGTCAGTATTGGAAGTCATGGCGTGTGTGTGTGTGTGTGTAGCCGTGTTACTATTGGTGACCTGGGTTGTCTATGGAGGATTCGCAGGGGAGATGGTAGAAGGTGGACCTCATTAAACCAGTTAAATTAAAATCAGAATGAATGACAGGAATGCTGTGTGTTCTGCTCCAGGGCAAAACCACGACGACAACTTTCACAATGCTAGTAACTTATCTTATATTATCTTAACCTGTTCTACTAACCTAGTAAATATGGGAGATTGAAACATGTTCCATTCAAGTCGTACTCGATATATTGTTTCAGTCACTTTGGCCAAATGTAAGTGTAAATGTTAATGTAGTGAATAATCAAACAACAAAATGTTGCAGACTGTCTGCAGTTGAACTGTACATTTATATATACTTTTCTGACACGAATAGGCTTTTCACACTTGAATAAGATAACCCTGGGTTAACGTTAACCCTGGGTTATGTTAACCCTGGGTTATAATAACCCTGGGTTCATTTTCTGACGTTTCACACTAGTTTTCTTTAACCCTGGGTTAACAATTGCCCCCGGGTTAATGTTTCACACTGTGAGCTTGTAGACCCCGGGTTAACGTTCTCATTTGCATATTTACTGGGTTATCGATGATGATTGGCCCGGCCCAGCATGTGACCTTTGTTTACATTTTAGCCGGCTTAACTGTCAAAATGACGACATTACGCCGCTGTGATGGCGATAGTAATTAAACACACACAAAAGAGAGTGACGAGAGAATAAAAATTAAACTGGGGAAGAGAAGAGTATATGAGGAGGTTTTTGATTTTATTTTAAGTACAGAGAAATTAATTTTAATTTTAATTTCAAGATCGACTTCACAGATGCGCGTGCAATTAATATGTAAATGAGGTGAGGTTGTGGTCTGTGATTGGATGGATAGTCGTTGATATCGCTGTTAACTTCTAACCCCACAATCATTTCACACTAGTGTTCTTGGCCCCGCAATTGCGGTGCTAACCCTGCTTCATAGCAGGGTTAGTTAACCCAGGGTTAAAAGCGGTGCTAACCCACTTTCAAAAATACCCACTTTGTGAAATGCTGCTCCGGGGTTAAGTGTAATGTGAAAAGCATATAACACTTACATTAGATGTGCATACATTCAATGTTTGACAGTATAATTATCGACAGGATGATAGATAGTAAATTAACAAGAGTGTGTGCGGCACAACACAACCCAAGACAAACAAACAGTTCAAACAAAGAATGTAGCAGCATAATGCGTGAGGCGATGTAGAAGTTAAGTTCTGTGTTTTTGCTTTCATTTCTGTTCCAGATGAGACTTTGCTGCTCAACGTCGCGTGTGGAGTCATGTCGGGCGTCATCTCCTCGTCCATCGCCAACCCCACCGATGTGCTGAAGGTAGACACACACGCACTCAGGCACTCACTCACTCTGAAATAAATGCAAAAACGATTGACATATGGTCTAATTACCTGCAGAAGGTAGGTTGGTACACAAACACACACACACACACACACATCAACGCTGTGTCTACCATCGCTACCCTCTAAGGAACAGTGTATAATACTTCCCAGAGTACATTCGTGTCGGCCCACAGGACCAGTTTATTGGCACCGTGCGATGAAACGTGACACCAGCTGCAGTCTCTGAGCAGCCGTCCACATGACGGTGTTAAACCTGACATGAGCAGGGACATGATGTCCAGCCCAGCAGAGTACTGAAAGTCTATACCCTCGTAAAAGTAGAATTACTACATAAAAATGACGAGTAAAGTTGAAACTGACTATTTGAGAAACCTAACTCGGGTGAAGGTAAAAAAATGAATTACCTGGTTAATAAATAGGACTGGTTAACAGTGTGTTTAGCCCCCAGGACAGGTGTGTGTGTGTGTGTGTGTGTTTTCTCTGGTTGGGAGTGCAAGGCCATGCGGGGCAGAAGGTTAATGCGCCGGCCGTCCAGACACAACAGGACTTTATTTATAGGCCGTGTTCTAGAGAAACTCACATCATGTTCTGTCAGGGAGCTGAACCCTGAGCGGAACCCGAGCTCTGCATGTCGATATTGGGTGTGTGTGTGCGCGCGCGTTCCCTTAATATACATGCACACTTTTGCCTCCGACCTTTCTCTCCTATCTATACATAGCCAATGACGTGTGTGTGTTTGCACACACACCCTCTTGTGTGTGTGTTTGCACACGCACCCTCCTGTTGCCTCTGACCTTTCTCTCTCTCTTTCCCTCTCTCTCGTGTGTGTGTGTGTGTGTGTGTGTGTGTGTGTGTCTGGCTGTCTGTCACACACACACAGATCCGCATGCAGGCCCAGGGCAGCGTCATCCAGGGCAGCATGATGGGAAACTTCATCAACATCTACCAGCAGGAGGGAACCAGAGGCCTGTGGAAGGTAACCTTAATCTTTAACCCCTCCCCCCCCCCAAACCACGCCCTCTTACTCTGTCCACCAATCACGTGTGAGCAGCCGACCGGTAAAACCGCCACCTGTCTTTTCTTGTCAGGGCGTGTCCCTCACAGCTCAGCGGGCGGCCATTGTGGTGGGGGTGGAGCTGCCAGTCTATGACATCACCAAGAAGCACCTCATCCTGTCGGGTCACATGGGCGACACGGTCTACACACACTTCCTGTAAGTCACTTTTTGTTTTGGTTTTTTTAGATAGAAACTTTATTTATGGAAGAAAAAAAAAAAATCAGTGGGGCACTGACAGTTATGTTTTGACATATGGAATGAGACGAGAGTCTGAACGAAGTGTGCACAGTAGGCAGGCGTCAAACCAGTCTGGAGCCGTTAAACGGGAGAGGTTACAGTCATTCAAACAGGTTTTATCCATACGCCAGCACCGGTGGCAAGATGGCGCTATTTCCTCCCCCCTGTACATTACATTTTTTTAATTTATAAACTCTGTGCACAAAGACCGCAGGGTTTAGGGCAAGGCTGTCACCATCATGACACCTGAACTCTGCTCCTCTCTCGCCTCCCCTCCCCTCCCCTCCCCAGGTCCAGCTTCGTGTGCGGTCTGGCCGGGGCCCTGACCTCCAACCCGGTGGACGTGGTCCGGACCCGCATGATGAACCAGCGGGGAGGGTCCCTGTACCAGGGGACGGTGGACTGTCTGCTGCAGGTCGGTCTACACACCCCACCCCCCACCCCCCCAAGAAGAGGGGCCCCATTATACCACCAGGTTGTTTCTTGCCCTTAGGGGGCGCTATAGGGCTAGGAGGGGTGTTATAATCACATAGCCTCATAATCATATGGCCTGTAAAGCCCTTTGAGACTGTAACTGGGATTAAGGGCTCTACAAATAAAATTGACTTGATTTGACTAATCATTGCAGCGCTTCCTACGTTCTGCAACTGAACTATTAGTCATACAAGAGCTTTGTGGTCGGTCTATTTAGGAAGCCATTTTGAGTTTGTTGGGAATTTGCAGTGAGTGATCGAGGTTGTGTTTCTCTCTCTCTCTCTCTCTCTCTCTCTAGACATGGCGGTCCGAGGGCTTCATGGCGCTCTACAAAGGCTTCTTGCCCAACTGGCTGCGCCTGGGACCGTGGAATATCATCGTATCCTTTAGTTTTTACCGCGTCATGACGCACACTTGTTTCTATCGTTGTGTTGTTGTTGTTTTTATTACATTGTGGAGCATTAGCCAGTGGAGAGTTAATTTTGTCACTTTGGCTTGTCATGTGACCCTCTGTTTGTTTTTTGGGGGGGGGGCGTGGGCGGTCTCGGAGCTGATGCTAACGCTTGCTAACCCCCGTTATGTAACGTAGCTGTGTTTGTGCAAACGCAGCTGCACACACGTCCCGCCTCATTACCCCCGGGGCCTTGGCAGGAACAGAGGGGAGACAACAGGGGCCCGAGATGGGAGGGAGGAACAGACAGACAGGTAGACAGGTAGACAGACAGCGAGGGATTTGTAGGCCAAAGTGTAAAGCCGTTTTTAATAAGTTTCCACGGTTGACTTGAGCCGCGAGGAAATGAAAACACGAGTGTTTCCGAAACAACATGCGCACACACACGCACACACACACGCATGTGGACGGACCTGGATAACCCAACCCAGACTGCTGCCTGTTACAAGAAGCATTAGGAGCAGGACAGAACACTTGCGTTACATTTACATTTAGGGCATGTTATCCAAAGCGACTTACAAAGAGTACATTTACATTGAAGGAGACAGCAATATATCACTGTGGTACATAAAGATACGAATAGAGCAGGTTTCAAGCATTTATAGTTAGGAGGTTAAGAGAACGAGTTTCATAATTGCTCGGTTGCCTGCATAATAGCGGAGATAAGAGCAGAAGTGCCATTCTGAGCACATTACCAACATCTAACAATATGAAATATGCCAAACAATGCTTAGTACTATTAATAATGCCAAGATGTACAAACACGTAAGTTAGTGCTAGGGTTAGGACATTACATCAACTTCTCCCTGTTGGCCTTGACCTCCCGTCTCCAGTTCTTCCTCACCTACGAGCAGCTGAAGAAGATCAGCGTTTGATGAAGATGAAGATGAAGATGAAGGCTGAAACCAGAGAGACCGAGAGAGAGAGAGAGAAGAGAAAGAGATGCGCCCGGTGGGCCCGGGGAGGCCTATGCAGGAAGTGCCCAGGCCTCCTCTTCCTGGGCAGGAAGAGGAAGAACGCCATCTTGGATCGATCCAACATGGAGCCATCGAACAGAGCGCGGGGGAAGTTCTATAAGGCTTGATAAGTCTTGAGTCGTCGACGGCGCTGCTACCTGTCAGTCACACGCTTGCACATACATACCCCGCCCCCCCACCCCCCTGGTGACCTTAAGACCCCGTCCCCCTTTCACCCTGAAGCCACACTCCCTACATTTTGTTGTTGTTGGACAGACCCACAGGTCTCACCGGTGCATCGACGACACACCTGGCCGCTTCCAAGTGCCTGAGTGACCTGCATCACTTCCTGTCGATGCCCCCCCAAGCTGAAGGCGGACCCAAAAGGAGACAGGAAGTGGGGCCAACTATTCTGGGGTATGTCTGTTGTGGTGGTGGTGGACCGACCCCCGTTACCATGGACACCTGATTCGACCGTCCAACATTTGTACACCTAATGTGAACATGAGATTTAATTCGTCCCCCCTGAATAGTTTGTGTGTGTTTGTAAATTTAAGATGGACCAAGAATGTATCTTAATTTCACTCTTATATAACCGTATATAAATATGATGACTGGAAATCCCAAATGTGCTTTGGAAGCCGTGGCCGAATCACGACTCGGGCCTCCCGTCGTGTAGTTCTTCATGTCCTATAACACACACAGCGATGACATCACCGGTCAGTTCGTAGTCGAGTACTTATTTAAAGAGTGAGCCACACCACCATGGGAGCCTCGCTTGCCCGAAACTGTCCTACATGCATGTAATGTGTCCGCTTTGTGTGTACGCTTGTATATTTTGCACACAATATTCCAATATGGCCGTTCGCGTCCGACTGTGGGCTTGTTTAGGAATTCTGTTACGAATATTTTGTTGAGTTATGTCGTCGTATGTCGGTACCAAAGTCCTGTTACCCACCGCTTGAGTTCTGCACACTGAGGGAACCACCGAATAAAGTGTCTTGACGTTGCCACTCGCAGCTTCGTGTTTGTCCACTGGAGGGCGCTGTGTAGCCATACTAACACTCCAGAAGATGACCCAGTTGAAGTGTTCCTGCTCCTTGTCAATTCTCCCTCCCTCTACTCTCCTCCTCTCCTCAACCTCAACCAACTCCTTACCAGACGGCACAATTGAAGTACTACATATCTGGCACAGTGCTATTGTTTCACGAAAACACCCCGTCTCTTTTTAAACACACGTTCACACACACACACACACACACACACACCAACGCAAAACAATGTCGCTCATGAATAATTCAGGGTTTCTTCTACAATGTAATTGTTCCCTCTGAGGAGAACTCTTTCACCGGAGCTGTTGGGAGGAGAGAGAAAATAAATAAATATATATATATATATATAGCTATAAACTACATATTGTGTGCACGCAAGCACCACCTCGGGACCTATTAGTTGTGAGGAGCGAGGTTGTTTTAATTCCCAATGAATTGCCTTCCCGGATAATTGTTGGCGCCGGGCTGAATTGCTAATCGGACGAGGCCGACGTTAAACACCCGGGGTTGCCCACGGCGACCAGCATGCGCAGATCACCTGGCTGGGTGACTTGCACGCTTTGCTTGAATTCAGCGCCCCTGAAGCGGTTGGATCTTATTAGCCATGCATCACTGTGTGCTAATGAGGACCATGCTAGGCTTTTTGAGGTCTGACCAGGGTGCTAACTACTAGCGTAGCCTGGCACAGTTTTGAACAGGGTGCTAACAACTAGCGTAGCCTGGCATGGTTCCTTTCTGGTCAGACCAAGGTGCTAACCACTAGCCTAGCCTGGCACAGTTCTGACCAGGGTGCTAACTACTAGCGTAGCCTGGCCGGTTACTTTGTGGTCTGACCAAGGTGCTAACTAGCCTAGCCTGGCCGGTTCCTTTGTGGTCTGACCAGGGTGCTAACTAGCGTAGCCTGGCATGGTTCCTTTTCGGTCAAACCAGGAGGCTAACTAGCGTTGCCTGGCACAGTTCTGACCGAGTGCTAACTAGCGTAGCCTGGCACGGTTCCTTTGTGGCCTGACCAGGGTGCTAACTAGCGTAGCCTGTCATGCGGTCGCTCTGTGGTCTGAGCAGGCCGGGTTCTAACTACTCGCGTAACCTGGCACAGTTCTGACCAGGCTGCTAACCGCTAGCCTAGCCTGGCACGGGGTTCCTTTGGCGCCGGTTCCTCTGGCCCGCGGCCCCCTGCAGCAGACGGACCAGCGTGCCCATGAGGGACTCCACCGTTCACAGCCACGGCGAATTAAGGACATTATCGGCCGTCTGGTCCGGGGGGCTTCTGCTCGATGTGCCCCTCATTGTGTGTTTTCTCTGAGTGGTGTGTGTGTGTGTGTCGGAGGGATAACGAATTTCGCTCTCCGTTCCAAACACGGATGTCTTTCTCTCCCTCACTCCCCCTCTCTCCCTTCTTTTATATTCTGCCTTTCAGTGATTTTTTTTCCAGATGAAAGCGAGGGGATGAAGGGGAGGGGGGGGGATTAACAGCTGTATATGTGTGTGTGTGCGCATACACACACACACACACACACACACACATACACCACTTTCAGACAATGTGGCCGGGCAAGCCGAGGCCAGTGTTCGCCTTGCCCTTGAGCGGGGAAACAAAGGCCAGCGAACATGGAGTCAGGGCAAACACGATCCTTGCTGCTAAAAACCCTGCCTGCCATTTAGTTTTTTAATGAGAAGTAATTAGCGTTGGTGACCCCGAGACACTGGAACAGAGTGTGTGTGCTCTGTGTATGAACGCTGCATTTAAATAAGAACAGCCTCTCCATATATATATATAATTAAAACCCCTCTTCAGCATGTATGTGTCATCTGGGCCCCCCTGTCACAATGAGACAGGGGTCCTGACCTTTGGTGTTTTAATACGCGGTTTAAGCCAGTAATAGCACAGCTAATAGGCACCACGTGAGGCTTTAAGTACTACAACAAAAAGATTCTAATTTGACGAGATGACTCGAGAAGTTAAAGATTCTCTCTGCAAATTTGATGACTGACAGGCGGGCGGGCGGATTACCAGGAAACACAAGTCCCTCTCCGCCCCCTTGAATCGGAGGAGGGCGGTTACATCCGTAGGAGACGCGCAGCCAGCCACGCACGATTCCTGCGCTGCGATTCATCTGACAGTCAAACGTCTCATCGTTCAAACAACAAACAAACAAACAAACAAACAAATCAACACGCAAGCCGCCTTCAAATCACAGCGCTGTCGACCTACTTTTTTTTTTCTTTTTCTCCCTCCACGTGCAGGAAGGAAGGGGGAGGGGGGGGGGGGGTAGAGATGGAGACACCGGAGAGAGACGCGATCGCACGAGCAGCTCAGCTCAGCCGCTGGTAATGCAGCCGCCGTTTGTTGTTGTCGAGCGCGCAGCGACTGTTGGAAGAGATAAAAAGCCAGTTGGCGACGACGGCGCGGGGCGGGGGATTATAGTAGTTGTTGTCGCTTCTATTAGGCGCTCGTGCTGCGAGCCTCGAGACCTCCTTGTGTTGGAGTCGGAACAAAGTTGCAAGAAATTGCTGGTGGTGACGGTGACTGGTGAGGCGGTGTCTCCAGGACCTGGCCGCGGCCTGGATGACCCAGTGTGTGTGTGTGTGTGTGTGTGTGTGTGTGTGTTTTTTGTGCCGTGTAACCGAATGTCCGGAAATAGTATTAGTAGGCCATACTGAAACTACAGCATTAATATGGAGGCCATCTTAGGCGCATGAAAGGTGCTATTGATAACATAACAGCATTAAAGGATGACCGGTATCATCTCCGGTTTTTGGCATCACAAGTGGGTGTGTCCACCGGTCCTAGAAGTATGCTGGACAGATCAGCCTGGCAGTTGCTACAGGCCACTGGCTAGGCTGGTAGGCTGATCTGTCCAGCATACTTCTAGGACCGGTGGACACTCCCACTTGTGATGCCAAAAACCGGAGATGAAAGCGCTTGGAACGGCTAATCACGCTCACACCTGCTGGTGGTGTAATGTCTCCTTTTTAAAGGTGCTGTTGGTAACGTTGTTAACACTCAGCCACTAGATGGCTCACTCCCCCCCACCCTCTTCCATTCCATTCCATTCCCTTCCATTCCAGTGGTTGCCAGTTCGTTGCACAACCTGCATATTTCACGGTCGGTGGAGTGAGACTGAGACAGACTCAGTCATGTCAAGTGATCATCAGTGGTCATTCCTGGTAGAGCAATGAACATTTGCAACATGTCGCATGAACTCGGTCGCTCCTGCAGTATTCTTCTAAACATACATTCTAAAACAACTCGAAAAAATTAGTGAAGATAGTACCTAATAAGTACAGCAATAAGTAAAAAGTGACAAGTAAACTACGGGATTTGTACCGCAGTGTGAAGCCAGGCGCTTAACAGCAAACTCGTTCTTTCATGCTAACTGGCAACTCCGAAAAACTCTTGATCGCTGACAACACGGAGACACCATGTGATGCCAACGCTGTTATACTATTGGCTCACAAGCCTTGTCACAGGCGGGAACCAAACATCTGATACAGAGAATAAACAGAATATTAATTGTGTTTATCTCTGTAGAAAAATTCAAATGAATAGTTCACAGAGAATTTGAATATTCTTTTGGGGTGGGGACACTCGTTGCCAGGGCCGGTCCTGGGAAGAGGGAACTCTCACCCGAACATGGCGCCCTAGTGAGGGGTTTTCGGGTGTTTCGGGTGCTGTGTGTTCAGGGTGTGGGGGGGGGGGGGCGGAACCAGGGTCTCGGATCGGGACCGATTGGCACCTGACTGTCCCTGAAGACCGAAGGACCTACAGAACCAACCCCAGCTCACCCGCAAGTCCTTCTAAACCCAAAGGGACAGTTGAGGGACAGGGGGGTTCTGCGACAGGTTCTGCCGTCCTTACCGGGACTTTTCCGTCAGCTGACGAGAGGCTACAGGCATCGTGTTCAGACTTTTAGAGCAATGCTGCTACGTCGTCTTATGTAAGTGTTCCACATGACTGTCCAGTGTTGTTGTTGTTGTTCAATTCTTATTTTTCTTTTTTTTCTGTTCATGTTCTGTAAGTTGTTTTGTTTTGACAGGAGGCACTGGAGCCATTGTCGCCATTGCTGTCTGGGTTGATGAGCACAGCGTTAGCTCGTTTTCAGGTGAGCAGAGTCTTCATCCACCAGTTTCTGCAGTTCAATAAGACTCTGTGAACCTTGAGTCTTACTTCAGTATTTATCTGCAGTATTTAATCAAATACTTCATCAATCAAAGGGGTATGCACATGAAAGTGCTTGTGTACTTTAAATGTGCACCTGATGTGCGTGACTTTAAGAATGATTTTATTATTTATATACACATAAGATATATCTGATATATTTATCACGCAGGTGTGGAACAATTCTTCCATTCTTTCTCTCTCTCTCTCATGCACACACACACACACCTTATCTTTCTTTTTGTCCTTTCTCAGACACTATCTCATTCCTCCCTCCTCCCCCACATCCTCCCAATGCTCTCTCTCTCTCTCTCTCTCTTTCTCTCTCCTTCACACACACACACACACACACACACACACATGCATACAGTGTGTGGAGGGGAGCGCAGAGGGGGGTGGGGGGGGGCAGAGTAACTTATTTACCAGCGCTCGCTCGATCAAATGAGCATCACATGTCTGCAGGAGGCATGGGGCAGCGATCACACTGTCCGCGGCCGGGCAGAACAACAAGCCCCACTGTTGAGGCGGAGGGGAGGCCGTTCAGATGGAAAACATACAGTACATCCCCAGGCCCAGGCTCACAAAGTGCAAGAAGATGCAATAACAGACAATAAAATCGGCTAAAATACAAAAATACAGACATTTAATACATTTAAATGTGTGTATGGCTATACAGTAATGATATACTATGAGGTAATGATAGAGGTGAGTTAATCTATCGAAACTGTTTCCCAGGACAAGGCGATGGAAATACTTGTTATATGAACATGGAGGAGAGTGTGTGTGTGTGTGTGTGTGTGTGTGTCTGTCTGTGTGTTCACTTGGAATAACCAAATGCCAATGATTACAGTTTTATGTTCCTCTGACTCCCAAATGAAAATATAAGATTAAAAACTATTAGATTATCTCTCTCGTTCTCCGTCCTCTCTCTCTTCGCCCCCAACCCCACCCTCACTATATTTCTCTCTCTCTCTGCTCTCTCTCTGTCTATCTCTATAGCTCTCATCTCTATCTCATCTCAATCTGCTTTCCTTCAAG
>PIJE02001486.1:25000-30000 GCA_002895965.2 Coryphaenoides rupestris
GCAGCAGAGGTCAACCTGGAGTCAGAACAGGGATGGGCCAGCTGGGGGTAAGAGGGGGGTGAGAGAGGCGGTGAGAGGGAGAGAGAGGGGGAGAGTTTAGGGGGGGAAGGGAGGGAGAACAGAGAAGGAGGGGGGAGAGGGGGGGGGAAGGGGGAGATGGTGAGAGAGAGGGAGAGAGAGGGGGAGAGGGGAGAGAGAGGGAGGAGGAGGGAGGAGAGGAGGGGGGAGAGGAAGGAGGGAGGGGAGAGGAGGAGGAGAGGGAAGAGGAGGGAGAGGAGGGAGAGAGAGGGGGAGAGGAGGAGAGGGAGAGAGGAGAGAGAGAGAGGGGAGGGAGAGAGAGGGAGAGGGGAGAGAGGGGAGAGAGGGGGAGAGAGAGAGAGGGGAGAGAGAGGGAGAGGAGGAGAGAGAGGGGAGAGAGAGGGGAGAGAGGGGAGAGAGAGGAGAGAGGGGAGAGAGGGGAGAGAGAGGAGAGAGAGAGGAGAGTGTAGAGGAGGGTAGAGGAGTAGAAGAAAGGGGGGAGGAAAGGAGGGGAGAGGTGGAGAGGGGAGATAGGGGAATACGAGGGGAGAGGGGAGTAGAGTAGGGAGGGAAGACAAGGAGAGGAGAGGAGAAGGGAGGAGAGAAGAGAGGAGAGGAGAGAAGAGGAGAGGAGGAGAGGGGGAGGACAGAAGGGGAGTGTATAACTGATGATGATAAAGGTGTCCCCTCTATGTCAGCTCCCTCCCCCTCTGTCTCCCCCCCCCCCCCCTCCCCCGGTCTGAGGGGGGAACGTTGGGCCTCGGAGGAAATCACCTTCATGAGAGGAGCCGTTCCGTCGGCCGTTAACTTATACAGTCGGCCGTAGTTCCGGGCCATTAAAAAAACGCTTTCAAAATGAGCCCTTAACTTAACATTGGTTCTTATGAAGCATCCATAACCCGGCCCTCCAGCGCAGCTAGGAGCCAGCGTGGTTTGCCTGGGGGGACTCACCCTCACCCTTAATAAATAGAAAAAGAATAGAATATGCAAGTTCAAGTCCAACGGAATCGTTCGCATTCTTCGCCGAAGTTTTCGTTGGCTCCGCAGGCGAGTCCGAAAGCGGGAAAATAAAAACAAATTGTTTAAAAAACGACATTGAGGGAGGAAATAAGACACACATTCCCCGTGACAGCGCGGTGAGACGACGTGAGAACATAACGTGTGTTTCCATTAGGGCCTCGTGGTCCCATTGCTCACGGCGACCCCGTCACCTATCTTCATGTACCGCGGCGATATATTGCCGTCTCCTTCAACAAATGTACTCTATGTAAGTCGCTTTGGATAAAAGCGTCTGCCAAATGCCCTAAATGTAAATGTATATGTGAGTGCAGCAGACGGTATGTGTAGCCTACGCCTCAACCTGACAGAGGTTTCTCAGAGGCTCCGCCCCCTCGATGACAGCCATCCATCATCCCAGCAGCCGCACATCTGGAGCGGATGAAGGTTTGGCCGACGAAAGCGATCACTTCACAAACACACGGAGGGACTCAAAGGGGTCAGATCAAATACTAGAAGGGGCCAACACAGGTGTGGTCTCACACACACACACACACACAGACACACACACACACACACACACACACACACAGACACACACACACAGAGACTTGAATGTTAGATAACCAACTGACAGGAGCTAATTAGTGCAAATGAGTGTTTTTTTAGGCTCCTCCTCCTCCTGCCAGATGTTTGGAATTCACAGATAAACCGCAGTTGGTATGTTTTCAAATATGTTTCAAACTGTCTAAAGGCATGTCTATATTGATATACATAGAGAGTGAACGTCTAAAATAAAGGGTTTTATTCAAATACAGGAACCATTGGGAAAAGAATGTGAAATAAATTCCACCTTCCCCCTATAGTTCAGTATACGTCAACACGGTGTGTGTGTGTGTGTGTGTGTGTGTGTGTGTGTGTGTGTGTGTGTGTGTGTGTGTGTGTGTGTGTGTCACTGACATGTAGGGACCCCGGGAACCAACTAAACAAGGAAGGCTTGGAAGGAGGGAGGAGCGGGGGGCAGACTGATGTGCAGAGCGAGAGAGAGAGAGAGAGAGAGAGAGAGAGAGAGAGAGAGAGCACTCAGAGCGACTGAAAGCCCACTCCTGCCTCTCTCTGCCTCTCACAGGCCCAGACGAGAGAGGAGGAGGTCGTGTCGCATGGGAATACACAAGTCGGTCACTTTTTGTGTCTGTGTGTGTGTGTGTGTGTGTGTTTGAGTGTGTGGAGTGGAAACTAATCCCTTTTTTTTTGGTTTGTTTATGTTTTGGAACGAATTTCCCAAGAGTTGCGGAAAAGCGTGACCCTTTTTATCTGCACAACAGGAGGAGATATTGCAAAAAATAGACCTACAGCTTGTGGAGTCGATTGAGTGGATATAATAATAATGAGAAGATAAGGAAGCGGTGATCATTGCGAAACGTTTTGCGTTGCGTTACCTCATCAAAAGTCGACGGAGCCCGGCTCAGAGCTCTGTTGACGTTGATTTTATTTTTTTTAAATAGTGAACAAAGTACAGCACCATGCAGGCCGCAGCAGGTCCGGGTATCCTCTGCTGGTCCTTCATACTCCTCCTCTCCTCCGCATTGGGACCACCGTGTGTTCTCCTGGTCACGGGACAGCAGGCCACCACCACCACCACCACCAACAACAACAACAACACCACCACCACCACCACCACCAACACCAACAACAGCAGCGTGACCGGACACGTGAACCCCCCGCCGGCCGAACTGCTGCCGCCCCCCGCCGTCACGCCGCAGGCCGGGCCGGTGGAGCGGGACGCGCGGCGGTGGCGGCGGCAGGGGCAGGCCGAGGGTCCCGCGGCGCGCCACAACGGCAGCGTGCCGCCGCGCCGTCGCTTCCCGCCCATGTGCACGGGCCCCACGGAGATCCACGACACGTTCAAGTACATCAACACGCTGGTGTCGTGCCTGGTGTTCGTGGTGGGCATCATCGGCAACGCCACGCTGCTGCGCATCATCTACAAGAACAAGCGCATGCGCAACGGGCCCAACATCCTGATCGGCAGCCTGGCGCTGGGGGACCTGCTGCACATCATCATCGGCATCCCCATCAACGTCTACAAGGTGACACCTCATTTATGTCTTACACCCAGCGGCGTCGAAAGTGGGACTGACTACCCAGGGGCCCAAAGTGGAGGTGGGGGGGGGGCCCGGCTAAAAGCCAGAAATTCAAAGTTTGTTTTTATTTGGATTATATTTTTTATTTGGACATAACTGCAGTAAAATTGGCAAAATAAATTGGTTGACAGACTGAAATGTGTATCAAAAAGAATAAAACAAAATATACTGGAGGGCCCCTGTCACCCGCTTACATCATAGCCTACTTAAACAAACATGAAGAAAAGAATGTTCTCTTAAGCATGATACTCCATACAAACCTCATTTAACCGCATAGTAAAAGTGTCACAGTATTATAAGGGTCCATATGTATAATGATGGTCTAAATTATGTTAAAATTAGTTTTTAGTAAAAAAATAACGTGGCTTTTTTTTGCGGGGCCCTATATGGTTTCTTTTCACGGGGTCCCTGGTACCGCCCCTGATCTCACTAAGGGTCCGAGTGTTCTTCCCTAAAAAGTTTTTATTATGTGATTTTAGTCAGTAGTCCAGCAAACGCCTTTGAGTGTCCTGGAAAGTTCTGCACAAAATAAATGTGTTATTATGACAGTAAGCTCAAGGTAAGCGGCCCCCCCGCCTCCCCTCACATCCTCTTCTAATTTCACGGCTAATCTGTCAGCATTTAGGGCCGAACCTTTCCTTTCAGCTTCCTAATAACACGGTATGTTTTGTCACAGGGCCAAAGTAACAGCACGTTCAAATGATCTGTCCGCATACCAGAGCAGAGGAGGAGGAGGTTGAGGAGGAGGAGGAGGAAGAGGAGGAGAAGGAGGACATATGAATATATGGTGGGGGGGGGCATAAGATCCCAAATAGGTCTCCTGCATTCCGACAGCCAATCAGAAACAGGCATGGACGCCTTATAGCCGCGGGTTCGAACCTGCGGGCTAAGTTCGAGCAAAGTTCGGTAAAGTTGGAGCTCGGTCTGCGGCTTTACGGTGTCAGAGAGACAGACAGACAGACAGACAGACAGATAGACAGTCAGACAGACAGATAGAGTTAGAGGTGGACGTGTTTCCTGCTGGAGGTTATGCTGAGAACTTTGACGCTGAGAAGAATAAGGGGAAGAAAAAAAAAAGACAGAAATGTAAAAGAAAAACATTCTGGACTCTGAGACTCTGAGACACAGTGGGAAAAACACATAACATCAATTATGGGTCCGTTGGGTTCGGTAAGGCAGTGCACCAGTATAGACACTAAGTAAATATACACTGGTACCATGCTGGTGCTTCTGTGACAGACTGAAAATAAAACCTAAAACCGACCTCACGTTAAAACGACAGGAACACGAAGTTACTTTATTCCCTGTTACTACTGACGATCTGTGAAAAAGGGTCCGTGGCTGCTGCCCCTGCGTGACCGAGGAGGACAAACGAGGCGCTTCTAACTGATCCCGTGACTCTCGACTGTTGGTGTAATTCCCCCCCCGCAGCTGCTGGCGAAGGACTGGCCCTTCGGAGTGGCGCTGTGCAAACTGGTGCCCTTCATCCAGAAGTCATTCGTCGGAATCACAGTGCTCAGTCTCTGTGCTCTGAGCATCGACAGGTAATCACACGCACGCACGCACACACGCACGCACACACACACACACACACATTGAACAATACTAACATATACTATAAAACGTAAATACAAGTGCACAAAATATATAAATATATAAACAGCACATTCCTTGTCTGTGAAAACTATGGCAAACCTTGATTCCGATTCTGATTCCGATTCCGATTCCGATTCTGACATACCGACGGTGCCTGACCCACCAGGTACCGCGCGGTGGCGTCCTGGAGCCACATCAAGGGCATCGGCGTGCCCAAGTGGATGGCCATCGAGATCGCCCTGATCT
>PIJE02001486.1:35000-37500 GCA_002895965.2 Coryphaenoides rupestris
CTGAAATGGAAGGAGCCAACTGGCTGCTCTGAGACGAGTCCGACGACACCCCACAAGGCCCGCTTTAGAGATTTCCAAGAAAACAGGAAGTGGGCGGGGCTTGGGGAAGGTCACCCAACAATCCTCCGGAACCGTTGGCAAACCTTTTAGGACACGCCCACCACCCCGGGAAAGTTCTGCACTCTTTTGTGATGCCACGTCCCACTGCCACGCCCCCCTTTTGGCTGATTGGTATGAAAAGGGAATCACTTCTTACTTGGCCCATGACCAAACCTACCCACCAATTAGGTGCAAACCTGTACATCCCGCCTACAGACACACACACACAAACAGACGGATATCCAGACAGAAGAATATCCTTCTTCAATTGTCAGAGACTAATAAAGTAAATGTAACTATTTTTACATACCAAAATACTATGTGGATCGGTTTTTTTCACTTGGATCAAATACAAATGACAAAATACCCAAAAGTAATTCAAATATGTATTTCAAATACATGTTACTAAAATAACCTCCATCTCTGCATGTCGGGTGAAGGACTTTCTCTTGTTTTTCTGTTCATTTTTTTGGTTTCCAGGTTCTGGACGTAAAAAGGGGCGGTACTATCTTGGATACAAAAGCCTACCATACCTGACCTGCCAATCACAAGGCAGACTTTACATGTCCCCGCCCCTTCCGGCATGTAAACAAACACACCCAAACAACCAGTTTTTCGGAATGTGCAGATCTGTTTTTGGTTGGTATTGCCATCGATGTCATTGGGTGGGGGTGGAGTCAGGTGGGGGTGGTTGAAGGAGAGGAGGGGGGGTGGAGGGTTGGTGGGTGTGGTTTGGTTTGGGGGGCGTCGTTTTTCACACTGCGATAGAGTCAAGTCAAGTGTGTTTGTGTGTGTGTCTGTGTGTAGTAGGGGGGTGGGGCTGTGGCAGGTGGGGTTGTGGTCGTGGCGGGTGGGGTTGTGGGGTTGTGATTGGGGTGGTGGTGGGGGTGGGCTCACGCCGTGGTGGATTTGTTGGAGAGGCGGGTGTTGCTCTGCTCGGACGGACGCTCCGCCACCTTCAGCTTCATGAAGGATTGCTTGTCGTCCAGCAGCATCTCGGCCGGCAGGCACCAGCAGCACAGACAGGACTGGAGGAGCAAGAGGAGGAGGGAGGAGGAGGAGGAGGAGGAGGAGAGGAGAGGAGGAGGAGGAGGAGGAGGAGAGCATTCCATTGTACTTGTTACATGTGGAAATAAAGAATCTTGAATCTCTTGAATCTGGAATCTTGAATCTTGAAATGGTGGTTCAGACTTACCCGGAAGCAGTTCTTGAAGCGCTTGCTGACAATGTAGAGGGCGATGGGGTTGATGCAGGAGTTGATGGACGCCATGTTGATGCCGATGTAGTCCAGGACCAGGAAGAAACTACAGAGAGAGAGAGAGAGAGAGAGACAGAGAGAGAGAGAGAGAGAGAGAGAGAGAGAGAGAGACAGAGAGAGAGAGACAGAGAGAGAGAGAGACAGAGAGAGGAGACACAGAGAGAGAGACAGAGAGAGAGTCAACCATCACGTCCAAACGTCTGTTCCACGGCAGCTGTAGCTACAACGCGTTTCAGATGTTCACAACCGGGGGTGAAGTTCAGTCACAGCGGCGTATCGTTGCGAGGCTCCCGAGCTACAGGGTGACACATGTTGTGTGTTGTCGAGGGGCGGGGGCGGCGGGGGGGGGGCGGCGGGGGGGGGGGGGGGGGGGCTGACGGAATGCCAGGACTTTAATAAAAAAGGAATTTTGGGGGGACTGCAATTCCACATGTCCCGGTGGGCTGGCATGTGGTCGTGATGATACTGATTTCCCTCTGCAATTCAACTCTATACGTCCACGCTATTCTATTCTATTCCACTGTAGTGCACTCGATTCTATTGTATTCTATTGCAGTCCACTGTATTCTATTCAACTCTATTATACTGTAGTGCACTCTATTCTATTGTGGTCCACTCTATTCTATTCTACTCTATTGTAGTCTACACTATTCTGTTCTATTCTATTGTAGTCCACTCTATGCTTATGTTATATTGTATTCTAGTCCACGCTATTCTATTCTACTGTAGTCCACTCTATTCTATTCTATTGTAGATTCCATTCGATTCTATCTCATTCTACGCTATTCTATTCTATTGTAGTCCACTCTATTCTATTCTATTGTAGATTCCATTCGATTCTATCTCATTCTATTCTATTCAATTATAATCCACACTATTCTATTCTATTCTATCTATTGTAAGTCAACTCTATTCTATTGTAGTCCACTCTATTCTATTCTATTGTAGATTCCATTCAATTCTATCTCATTTTTTTCTATTTTATTATAGTCCACTTTATTCTATCTGTCCCATCCTTTTCTATTCTATTCTCTTCTGTCTTATACCATTCTATTCTATTTCATACCATTCTATTACACAGCATTAAATTCTCTTCTATTATAATGACTGTATTCTATTCCATGTGTTTAGTTCCGTGTGTGT
>PIJE02001486.1:40000-44902 GCA_002895965.2 Coryphaenoides rupestris
GTCTTTTTTTTCTTCTTCCCCTTATTCTTCTCAGCGTCAAAGTTCTCAGCATAACCTCCAGCAGGAAACACGTCCACCTCTAACTCTATCTGTCTGTCTGACTGTCTATCTGTCTGTCTCTCTGACACCGTAAAGCCGCAGACCGAGCTCCAACTTTACCGAACTTTGCTCGAACTTAGCCCGCAGGTTCGAACCCGCGGCTATAAGGCGTCCATGCCTGTTTCTGATTGGCTGTCGGAATGCAGGAGACCTATTTGGGATCTTATGCCCCCCCCCACCATATATTCATATGTCCTCCTTCTCCTCCTCTTCCTCCTCCTCCTCCTCAACCTCCTCCTCCTCCTCCTCCTCCTCTGCTCTGGTATGCGGACAGATCATTTGAACGTGCTGTTACTTTGGCCCTGTGACAAAACATACCGTGTTATTAGGAAGCTGAAAGGAAAGGTTCGGCCCTAAATGCTGACAGATTAGCCGTGAAATTAGAAGAGGATGTGAGGGGAGGCGGGGGGGCCGCTTACCTTGAGCTTACTGTCATAATAACACATTTATTTTGTGCAGAACTTTCCAGGACACTCAAAGGCGTTTGCTTGACTACTGACTAAAATCACATAATAAAAACTTTTTAGGGAAGAACACTCGGACCCTTAGTGAGATCAGGGGCGGTACCAGGGACCCCGTGAAAAGAAACCATATAGGGCCCCGCAAAAAAAAGCCACGTTATTTTTTTACTAAAAACTAATTGTAACATAATTTAGACCATCATTATACATATGGACCCTTATAATACTGTGACACTTTTACTATGCGGTTAAATGAGGTTTGCTTGGAGTATCATACTTAAGAGAACATTCTTTTCTTCATGTTTGTTTAAGTAGGCTATGATGTAAGCGGGTGACAGGGGCCCTCCAGTATATTTTTGTTTTATTCTTTTTGATACACATTTCAGTCTATCAACCAATTTATTTTGCCAATTTTACTGCAGTTATGTCCAAATAAAAACTAACTTTGAATTTCTGGCTTTTAGCCGGGCCCCCCCCCCACCTCCACTTTGGGCCCCTGGGTAGTCAGTCCCACTTTCGACGCCGCTGGGTGTAAGACATAAATGAGGTGTCACCTTGTAGACGTTGATGGGGATGCCGATGATGATGTGCAGCAGGTCCCCCAGCGCCAGGCTGCCGATCAGGATGTTGGGCCCGTTGCGCATGCGCTTGTTCTTGTAGATGATGCGCAGCAGCGTGGCGTTGCCGATGATGCCCACCACGAACACCAGGCACGACACCAGCGTGTTGATGTACTTGAACGTGTCGTGGATCTCCGTGGGGCCCGTGCACATGGGCGGGAAGCGACGGCGCGGCGGCACGCTGCCGTTGTGGCGCGCCGCGGGACCCTCGGCCTGCCCCTGCCGCCGCCACCGCCGCGCGTCCCGCTCCACCGGCCCGGCCTGCGGCGTGACGGCGGGGGGCGGCAGCAGCTCGGCCGGCGGGGGGTTCACGTGTCCGGTCACGCTGCTGTTGTTGGTGTTGGTGGTGGTGGTGGTGGTGGTGTTGTTGTTGTTGGTGGTGGTGGTGGTGGTGGTGGCCTGCTGTCCCGTGACCAGGAGAACACACGGTGGTCCCAATGCGGAGGAGAGGAGGAGTATGAAGGACCAGCAGAGGATACCCGGACCTGCTGCGGCCTGCATGGTGCTGTACTTTGTTCACTATTTAAAAAAAATAAAATCAACGTCAACAGAGCTCTGAGCCGGGCTCCGTCGACTTTTGATGAGGTAACGCAACGCAAAACGTTTCGCAATGATCACCGCTTCCTTATCTTCTCATTATTATTATATCCACTCAATCGACTCCACAAGCTGTAGGTCTATTTTTTGCAATATCTCCTCCTGTTGTGCAGATAAAAAGGGTCACGCTTTGCCGCAACTCTTGGGAAATTCGTTCCAAAACATAAACAAACCCCAAAAAAAGGGATTAGTTTCCACTCCACACACTCAAACACACACACACACACACACACAGACACAAAAAGTGACCGACTTGTGTATTCCCATGCGACACGACCTCCTCCTCTCTCGTCTGGGCCTGTGAGAGGCAGAGAGAGGCAGGAGTGGGCTTTCAGTCGCTCTGAGTGCTCTGTCTCTCTCTCTCTCTCTCTCTCTCTCTCTCTCTCTCTCTCTCTCGCTCTGCACATCAGTCTGCCCCCCGCTCCTCCCTCCTTCCAAGCCTTCCTTGTTTAGTTGGTTCCCGGGGTCCCTACATGTCAGTGTGTGTGTGTGTGTGTGTGTGTGTGTGTGTGTGTGTGTGTGTGTGTTTGACAGAGTATGGGAGTGTTATTTAATGTTAGCATTTTTCGACAATGGATTCTGTATTTGAATAAAAACCTTTTATTTTAGAGACGTACTCTCTCCTCCTCTCCTTCAACCACCCCCACCTGACTCCACCCCCACCCAATGACATCGATGGCAATACCAACCAAAAACAGATCTGCACATTCCGAAAAACTGGTTGTTTGGGTGTGTTTGTTTACATGCCGGAAGGGGCGGGGACATGTAAAGTCTGCCTTGTGATTGGCAGGTCAGGTATGGTAGGCTTTTGTATCCAAGATAGTACCGCCCCTTTTTACGTCCAGAACCTGGAAACCAAAAAAATGAACAGAAAAACAAGAGAAAGTCCTTCACCCGACATGCAGAGATGGAGGTTATTTTAGTAACATGTATTTGAAATACATATTTGAATTACTTTTGGGTATTTTGTCATTTGTA
This sequence comes from Coryphaenoides rupestris, assembly GCA_002895965.2. Classification (NCBI taxonomy): domain Eukaryota; kingdom Metazoa; phylum Chordata; class Actinopteri; order Gadiformes; family Macrouridae; genus Coryphaenoides; species Coryphaenoides rupestris. The sequence continues at coordinate 42,756 of PIJE02001486.1, forward strand.
TTTGATCCAAGTGAAAAAAACCGATCCACATAGTATTTTGGTATGTAAAAATAATTACATTTACTTTATTAGTCTCTGACAATTGAAGAAGGATATTCTTCTGTCTGGATATCCGTCTGTTTGTGTGTGTGTGTCTGTAGGCGGGATGTACAGGTTTGCACCTAACTGGTGGGTAGGTTTGGTCATGGGCCAAGTAAGAAGTGATTCCCTTTTCATACCAATCAGCCAAAAGGGGGGCGTGGCAGTGGGACGTGGCATCACAAAAGAGTGCAGAACTTTCCCGGGGTGGTGGGCGTGTCCTAAAAGGTTTGCCAATGGTTCCGGAGGATTGTTGGGTGACCTCCCCAAGCCCCGCCCACTTCCTGTTTTCTTGGAAATCTCTAAAGCGGGCCTTGTGGGGTGTCGTCGGACTCGTCTCAGAGCAGCCAGTTGGCTCCTTCCATTTCAGGCGCTCTTCCATCCAGCTGGCAAGCTTGGCAGGGGTCTGCGGTCTACTGGGCAAATTTTCTAGCATATTTTACTGTGCTTATATTTCTTATCGTAAGCAATCAACCCTATTTTGTAGTTTTGAACGTTCAAGCGGGTACGTGTCACGTGGCTTGCTTGATTATTGAAAGATTATACATTTTAATGTGGCTTGACAAGTGGATTGACAAGCGTGAATTACAGCGAGCTAGTTAACATTTTTAGCTGGCTATTTAAGTGAACCTGAGGGAGTCGTTACTCTCTAATTTTTACTTCAGTTTCTTTATTACTTTTAATTCAACCATTATTCCCCAAAGATGCTGGTGGTTTCAAGAACATTTTGGGGTTAATGTCCTTGGCAAGAGTACCAAGCGATGAATGAATGAGTGATGAATACATAACATAACCTGAGACAGTTATGGTTATGGTTGTCCTTCAGTGACAGAGATAACGAAAGTAAATGGACGGTTACTTGATGTATTTTTGCATTTTAAAATACAAATCACGCGCCTTTCGATTACATTTGCCGACAAGTCATTTGTAATTTATTTTGATACGTTTTATGAGCCTGTATTTGAATGTCTTCTGTATCTAGATACATGTCCTTTCACTTTTCATGTCTCCACTTATTACTGACCATAGGGCAACCAAGGAGGTTATACATTTGAAAAAAAGAACAAAACTGTATATTTTGGATTGTTTAGTTTTCCTCTGTTAAGGGCGTGGTGTGAGCCCTTTTGTGCGGATGACAAACTGTGTAAAAGTGTAGATCTTGGTTGCCGTGGCCAGATCCTCTGTGAGACAGTATTACCATATAGTACACGTAACGATGACACATCTATGCATCTAGATCTATCTTTGCATCGGTATGTTTATGTGCCTGAGAGGCTTTCTGCACCTGGCGTGGGTACATTCTGCGCACTAGTATTCTGTATATTCTTTAGGCTGCCTTGTTCATTGTCATTTTTGTAATTTTTCATTTCATTTAATTTTTTTATGACTGTGAGACTGTCTCTGTGTTTTCAACTCGTTGATTTAACTACTGACGTGTATGTGTGTGGGTGTGTGTGTGTGTGTGTGTGTGTGTGTGTGTGTGTGCGTGTGTGTGTGCGTTTATATGTGTCAGTGTGTGTTTGTTTATACTGTATGTGTGTGCGTATGTGTGTGTGTGCATGTGTGTTTATACTGTATGTGTGTGTGTGTGTGTGTGTGTGTGTGTGTGTGTGTGTGTTTATACTGCATAATGTATTTTACAGAGCTATTATCTCAATGTGACTTTGTGGTCGCCCTCCCTCGGTATTACAGGAGGCGTGGCCTATTTTTTGCAAAGAAAAAACGTAAAAATAAAATGATAAAAGAGTTCATTTTCTGTCGCTCCTTTTTGAACACGTGGTCGTTGTGAGATCAACAAGATTAACACGTAATTGTGTGACTAAAGGCAAACATGTGATACAGTACTAGAACACAAGACATTACTGTATCTCCTCCACACACACACGCACACACACACACACACACACACACACACACACACACACACGTCCCGGGCACATTATAATCATTAAATTAAAGTCTATTGATATCCGAAACCGATTTATACAGTCAGGTGGAGCGCTACTGTACAGGGTCGGTTCTAGGGGGGGGGGGGGGGGCGGGACGCACGACACCCGAACGCTGGCGAC
>PIJE02001486.1:51644-70506 GCA_002895965.2 Coryphaenoides rupestris
TAACCGCAAGGTAAGCCCGCTCCCGGTGGATGAGTCTAACTTTACCCTGAACACACACACAGGGTGGAATGGGCGTGAAGGCGCTTGAAACACACAGCAGGGGAACAAGTAGACGTTTTTATAAGACATAATGAAAGTGAAAGTGTGTGTGTGTGTGTGTGTGGGAGGGAGTGGGAGTGAAGTGTGTGCGTGTGTGTGGGAGTGAGGGGCGTGTGGGATTTTTGAACATATTTCAGCAACAGGAAGTGACCTCATCCGATGCTTGGCTAAACAACTTATGGTGGGGGAGTCAGGGAGAGAGGGAGAGCACACGTGTAAACACGCACACACACACACACACACACAGAGAGATGTTTGTCTGACAACATAAACATGATGGCCCTCTTTTCTCTCTCTCTCTCTCTCTCTCTCTCTCTCTCTCTCTCTCTCTCTCTCTCTCTCTCTCTCTCTCTCTCTCTGTGTGTTCCACCGTGTTGGTCTAGCCCGGCCTGGTTACCCCGGGCAACAGGAGAAGCTTATCAGCAGCAGCTCGCCCTCGCCTGCCATCCTGTTATCAGGACTGGCCTAGCACATGCACACATACACACACACACACTTAAACGCAGGGAGACACACACATTTAAACGCAGGGAAACACACACACACACACACACACACACACACACACACACACACACACACACAGGAGAATGAATGCTATGGGGCTTATCAGGGTCCCAGGTGTGGGGGGGGGGGGCTCAGGGGGTGTTGGCAGCCTCGTCACAGGCCAGGCCCCGGGTAGCAAGGCCAGCCAGCCAGCCAGGCAGACAGGCAGACAGACAGACGAGCAGGCAGACAGACCTGTGTGACCAGCAACACTAGTGGAGCCTCTGTCCTGCTGCAGTACCCGCCCTGACCAGACGGTGGTTCGGTGGCAGCACCGTGGCTAGCTCTGTTAGCTCTGTGTGGGGCCATCAGTGGAAACGTAGGTGGCTGTAGGAGGGCTGATGCCTTGCCTATGGGACCAGGGCAGTGCAGTGTTATTGGGGTGTTGGTGAGTGGCAGCGGAAAAGGTTGTCGGTTTGAACCCCTAAATGTCCACCTGTATGCTCACTATGCTGTTAATGCATTCCTGAGCAACATGCCCTCTAACCCCAATGTTTCTGAGATCGGGGTACGTGTGCCCCTAGGGGTACGTTGAAGTATTGCAGCGGATACTCAGAACATTAAAGGGGACATATTATGCCGCCAGGTGTGAGTGTGATTAGCCATTGCAGGCCATTTCACAATTGCCATGTGACATCACAAGTGGGAATTCCACCTAGATGTATGATTACTAGATCAGTTACCAGCCTACCCAGTGGACTGCACTGACAAGTGAACTGATACAGCATACTGTATACAGTATCTAGGTAGACATTCCCTCTTTGGATGTCAGTAGAGAGTTGTCACATGGCAATTGTGCTTGCAATGGCTAATCACACTCACACCTGATGGTATAATAGGGGACCGTAAATACTTTTTGCGGCTTTAAAATTATATTATGTTATAAAACAATTCCAATATCTTAGAGGAAGAATATGGTGAATAGTCTGAGAACCACTGCCCTAACCATAACCATAACCCCTCTACCTGCTCCTGAATGATGTGTATCTGAATTGTCATTGTGAGTAATTACGCAGTAATTAAGCAGTTGCTAAATGATTTAGGCCAAATACTGAATAAAAGTCCTGTCAGGTTGTGCTATCCCTGCACGATTCATTAAAAGGCCTAAAGAACAACATCGCTCGCAACACTGAACACATTTGTTCCAGAATTATTTTAGTAACTCTTCAGTAACTCTTGGAGCCAAATGACAAACTTTCTCCCCGCCCTTGCCCGTGCACGCGATAGGATAGGCTGTAGCCATGGCGACGGAGATCAGAGGAAGTGGAATGCGAAGGGACAGGGAGGTTTCTGGAGAGAGCTTGGCATCACTATAGTGGAGTCAGTGGGGGGGGGGGAAGCACTCAGGAAGTCGTGCCCTCTAACTCAGCTGTGCTTCCTGTGTGATAACGGACGGACGCGCGTGAGCGTACGCCAGCCACAGGGAGAGAGAGAGCGAGAGAGAGAGAGAGCGAGAGAGAGAGAGAGAGAGAGGAGAGAGAGGAGAGAGAGAGAGAGAGAGAGGAGAGAGAAGAGGACGGAGAGAGAAGAGATGAGAGAGAGAAGGAGATGAGAGAGGACGAGGAGAGAGAGAGAGAGAGAGAGAGAGAGAGAGAGAGAGGAGAGAGAGAGAAGAGGAAGAGAGCCAAGCCCATAACCCCTGTTTGAGTGCAGCACCCTCTCTCTCTCTCTCTCTCTTTCTCTTCTCTCTCTCTCTCTCTCTCTCTTCTTCTTTCTCTCTCTTCTCTCCTCTCAGAGTTGCAGATGATGCATTCTTCTTTCTTCTTCTTCCTCTTATAACATAAATACTTGTGAGCTCTGGTGTTTTCTCAGGCTATTGCCTTCCTAGCACCTCCCCCCTCAGTGTATCACAGAGAGTGTCAACACTGAGATGACCTTTATCAGGGAGGAGGAGGATGGGGAGAAGGAAGAGGGGGAGGAGGGGGAGGAGGAGGCGCTGGACGTGTAGGCAGGTGTGGAGAGGATGACAACGATGATGATGATGTGTCTTCATCGTACCAAACACATGTAACCTGATGCCTGCACCACAGAGAGGGACAGGAGGGATAGATGGAGGGAGAGAGAGAGAGACACAGGAGAGAGAGAGAGAGAGATAAGCAGGTTGTTTTGTTTTATACTTCCATTATGCTTTGGCATTAAAATATATTAAAAAAATATATATATTTATGTGTGTCCCTTCACTATTAAAAAATTACACCAGCTGCTGGGGGCTGGGACAGGGGTTATTCTTAAAGAGGAACTTTATCGTTTGTTTCAATGTGGCTAGTATATACCGTATGCAAATGCACAATGTTTACCGTTCCTCCATGTTGCCTGCAGTGCCCCCAGGTCTCCAGTCACGGCACACTACTGTTGCCCACCAGGTGACTCTCAGGTTGAATCTCGGTCACCTCAGCCCATCTCGGTCAGATGACGGCGTTATGGATGGGGTTAGATTTAGCATCACCGAGAGAGACACAGAGAGCGTCGGCAACGTCTGCAGCCGCTTTTCCCACTTGATCACGTCAAGTCCATTTCGTTTGTATCGCCTTTAGTCACAGCTACGGTCTCAAAGGGCTTCATGTATCTATGACTTCCCCCTCACCCCTCAGGCCCCACAAAGGGCAAGAAAAAACTAGTAAGCAAAGGTTTTGGTGCAATTCTAATGCCATTTTAAATGCAGAGGCATTTTTTCATCCATAGTGATGAGGAGGTGCTGGCTGGTGAGCAAGATGGTAGGCATCAGGTGGGGAATGGCCAGTCATGCTCGAGTCAAGTCAATTTACAGGCCATATGATTATGGGTCATGTGATTATGACACCCCCCTAGCCCTATAGCCCCCCTAAGGGTAAGAAACACCTCCCTTAATTAACAATGCACCCAATTCGACAAATTTACAATTATAAGCGACAAAGTACAAATGGTAAATGGAATGGTAATATTGTGGAGTGATGGGGTGCTGGCTGGAGAGCAAACTGGTAGCCACTAAAAAAAGAGACAGGATTCTGGTTAGATGGCTAGTAGGCTAGTGCTGCTGACAACAGGGCTGATTGAGCTGTACTGCCGCTAGATGGAGATTAGGTTCGTTGTAGTTCCCCTTTAATTGGACCAGGGACAGGACAGGACAATGGGGAGAAATGGTGGTGTGTGTGTGATATGGAAACCCTGCGGGGGAACGCAGTTGTGGGTAGTACTTCCCCGAACGGCGACTATGTTGTCGTGTGTGTGTGTGTGTGTGTGTGTGTGTGTGTGTGTGTGTGTGTGTGTGTGTGACCCTGTAAGGACACGTCAGGCCGAAGGACGTTTCGAGCTGGCGAGAACTCGAGTTGATATGTTAAGTAAGCACCCAGCTGTCCTCCTTACACACACACGCGCGCGCACGCACACACCCACAAACACACACAAAAACACAGGCGTACAAACACCCCCCCCACACCCATGAGTAAAAACACACACAAACACACACACAAACACACCCGCACACACGTTGCAATTTTGTAGCTTCCTTCCTGTCGCTGGTTAAGGCCTCTCTTTTTATAACTGAGATAAGGGCAGAGGAGAGAGAGAGAGAGAGAGGGGGGGAGGGGGAGGGAGAGAGAGAGATACCATAAAACTACCACATCCGTATTTGTGTTTGTAAACCAGTAGAATTGACAGTTCTGCTTCGTGGGGGGGGCGGGGGTTCAAGATTAAACGCCCCACCTGTCCCCCACACACACAAACACCCATGTTTTGATCTCATCGCCGTGACAACACTTCCTCTCTCCTCCCACCGCCCCCCCCTCTCTCGGTCTCTCTCTCTGTTCCCCTTCGTCGGGTTCTAACAACTGTGGACCGCAGGGCGGTTGCAGAGAGCTGCCTTCACTTCCTCTCAGAGAGAGAGAGACAGACAGACGGAGAGAGACAGACAGACAGACAGACAGACAGATAGAGAGGGCAGACAGACAGAGAGGGGGAGAAAGCCAGAGAGAGAGAGACAGACAGACAGGCAGACAGAGAGAGAGAGACAGACTGACAGACAGCCACAGAGACTCAGATAGAGCCAGAGAGGCAGACAGACAGAGAGAGAGAGAGACAGGCAGAGAGACTCAGAGAGAGAGAGAGAGAGAGAGAGAGAGAGAGAGACAGAAAGCAAGAGAGACAGAGAGAGAGAGAGAGACACACACACACACACACACACACACACACACACACACACACACACACACACAACACACACACACACACACACACACACACACACACACACACACACACTCTCTCAGGAGTGTAGGCGAGTGCACAGAGTGTGTGTTTCCGGTCGCCTGCCTGATGACTCGAATTGTCTTCATATCTGGTGCACAGCGGCGCCAAACTCTCTACACAAGAGACACCAACTCCTCTCTCCTCTCTCCTCCCTCCTCCCTCCCTGTCGCTCACACTAGAGGCTCCTAGTGTCCTCTGGATCTGAACACTCAAGGTTACGAAGGTTAGCGAGCCCCAGTCCAGGCGACGGTGGTGGCGGGTTGGCCCTTGGGGAACGGGGGACATGCACCTCTCCTGAAGAAGTGGTGTCACACTTCTCCTTCTCCATCTCCTTCTTCTACCTGTCAGTGCCACTCGATCGGAGGTCCAGCCATGCTGCAGCAGACGGAACTGATGTTTGACTTCTCCAGCGACGCGCACGTAAGGAACCGCTGGGGGGGGGTGGGTTGGGGTTCATCGTTTCCTCCTCATCATCAATCATATTATAGTCTTAAGCGTCTTAAAACGGGAGACAGGGATGTGTTGTATTGACGTGGTTATTGGGTCGGTGGGTGGTTGTAGCTGGAGGGCTACCCGGCGTGCCCCGCCGTGGTCGTGGAGCACATCCCCGACAACTCGCACCTGCTCTCCTACTCGGGGCTGACGTGCGTGCAGAGCTACCTCCAGGACCACGACCACCTGCTGAAAGGTGAGCCTGTGCCCGTCGACTGTTTGTTTGTTTGGTCGTTTTGAGATAAAGTTCTGTTTTGGGCTTTTTATCATTATTTTTTATTTTATTTTTTTTTTATTTTAAACGTAGCACGATAGATTGGATGAGCGTCAACACAGTAATATGTATGTCATTGTGTCGCTGTTACTAAAATAACACCTTAATTTGGAGCAACAATGTGTGCAACAAAAATAGCAGGTTTTTCTTTTTTTTTTTTGCGGTTTCCCGCCTCGCAGTTTGCGCGATTATTTTATCACGCGCGCCCGCGAGTAAATATGAGTTTGCGCATGCGCAGCCGAAACAAATGCAGGAAGTGAAACAAAACAGAAGGCGCGGCTTCTGACGGCTGCTGGTCGGGGGAGGGGCGTGGTGATGCTGATGCTGATGGTGATGGTGATGCTGATGGTGGTGGTGGTGGTGATGGTGATGGTGATAAACACGCACTGGAGCCGCGTTATCATGTAGACGTCTTGTTATTCGCCCATGCGTGGGATTAAAAGTACGTGGTTTTTGTTGTCACTGTTCGTGTTGTTTTTGATCGGACTTTAGTTGTATAGTTGTTGGCTCGGTTACCTGTAGCGTATGTGTACTGGATTATGATTATTATTTGTATTATTATTATTATTATTATTATTATGTATTATTATTATTATTATTATATGAAGTAACCTGTTTTTTAATGAAGGCTCAGAATCAGCTTCATACGACTGCATTAGAACTTGTGTGTGCGTCCGATTATTGGTGCAAAACGTGCGTGTGTTTAATAAATTAATAAATGTATTATTAGACGGATCGCTTGTTTACGTGTTCAGCGCTTTGAGTTAAAGTGTAACACAGGACAAAATGTCACGATATCTTGTGTGTTTTCTTTCTTTCACACAAAGAAAAGCAGAATTAGTTGTTTTATTGTGGCACTCATTAATCAATGTTAAGAAGCCCCTGCCTCGACATTCAGCCTCTTTATTTACCCTCTGCTGTTCGTCCGGTTTGATGTCCATGTCGAGTTGTTCTCATATTTTATATTCATTTAAATCCCCCTGTTCAGTGGAGCCATGCGAGGAGAACGGGGAGGACATGGACACCATGGAAACACTTGTTTCGGCCGACTCCTTTCTCAACATGGATTCCCCCGACACATACTCCCTGGAACAACAGCACTTCTGTACGAATACACCCACCCACTACCAACACCACCACCCCCATCCCCATTCCCCAACAAACCACCATCATCAGCATCATCTTCACACATCACCTCCACCACTGGCACTCAATTGTCTCCTTACATTTACATTTAGGGCATTTGGCAACGCTTTTATCCAAAGCGACTTACAAAGAGTAGATTTGTTGAAGGAGACAGCTATATATCGGTGGTACATAAAGATAGGAATAGAGCATTCATAGTTACGAGGCTAATAGAACGAGTTTCATAATTGCTACGTCCTTCATGGAAACCCAATGCACCCAATTCGACAACAAATTCACTACGCATTTACTACGGAATAAACTGATGTTTCCCCCCCCCCCCCCTCTCATTAAACCTGGTTTTTGCTGTGCCTCTGCAGCCCAGATATTCCTACCGTCCCCAGAGGGGGGCACTGTCACCAGTCCCGGGGCCCAGGGGAACCTGTCGGTGGACGACGGAGGGCTTCTGGGAGTCGGCGAGCATCAGCAGCCCCAGTGGTACATGCCGATCGGGGGAAGCGAAATCGAAACGCAAACGCAACAAACCAAAAAGAAAGGTCAGACTTTTTTTTGTAGGCTAACTGTTTGTTTGTTTGGTGTTGCTGGTGTTTTTTGCTGTTTTGCGCCCACTGGCTTAAAAAAATAAATGGCGTTCCTTTCCATTTAAAGTGAGGAAAGCTCGACGGAGGTCGGAGTCTCCGACACCGGATATCATCGTGAAGAAGGGCAAATACAACAAAGGTAAGCCTGTCTGTCTGTCTGTCTCTCTCGGTGTGTGTGTGTGTGTGTGTGTGTGTGTGTGTGTGTGTGTGTGTGTGTGTGTGTGTGTGTGTGTGTGTGTGTGTGTGTGTGTGTGTGTGTGTGTGTGTGTGTGTGTGTGTGTGTGTGTGTGTGTGTGTGTGTGTGGACTGCACCAGCCAGTATTCCAGGAGCCCATACCAGTGTGTCTATGCCCCCCCCCCCCCCCCACCCCCCACTAGGTGGGAACACACTGTACCTGTGGCAGTTCCTCATGGAGCTTCTCCAGGACCGCCAGGTGTGCCCGCGCTACATCAAGTGGACTGACCCCCGCGCCGGCATCTTCAAGCTGGTCAACTCCAAGGCGGTAGCCCGGCTGTGGGGCAAGCACAAGAACAAGCCCGACATGAACTACGAGACAATGGGCCGGGCGCTCAGGTACCCGGCTGCTCACATGATCACAACAGAAGAAGTTCTGCTTCAACAGATGGATCCTTCTTTGGTCTCTTAAAGGAGACGTCCTATACCACCAGTGAGCGTGATTAGCCATTCCAAGTGGTTTCATAAACCGTTAGTAAACCGGAGTAGCCCAACCTTGACGAGTGGGACTAGAAAGAAGTGTGCTGGATAGATCAGCCTACCAGCCTACCCAGTGGACTGGACTAGCAATTGGTTGGCTGATCTATCCACCATACATCTGGGTGGATGCTCCCACGTGTGATGTCATAAACCAGAGATGAAACCGCTTGGAATTGGCTAATCACGCCTGGTGGTAGGTCTCCTTTAAAATATAACTGTTCTGTGTGTTGGGCTTTGCTCTGCGCAGGTACTACTACCAGAGGGGCATCTTGAACAAGGTGGAGGGCCAGCGGCTGGTCTACCAGTTCACCGCGCTGCCCAAGGACATGGTGTACATCACCGACAGCGGCGGGGGCGGCGGGGGCGGTGGCGGCCACGCCGCCGGCGTGCGCAACGACGAAAACGGCAACGAGCGCGAGGACCCCAGCGGCGACGAGAACGACGACGAAGAAGATGAGGACGACAACGAGGATGGTGACGAAGGTATCAGTGACGACCCCGAGGATGGCGTCTCCTCCGCCTCCTCTTCCGCGTCCGCCTCAAGCAGCGAGCCTTCGTTGGACGACGGGGAGTCCCGCTCGGATGTGGGGAACGTCTCTCCGACTTCCGTCGCCGCCGCCGTGGCAACCATGGCCAGCGGCCAGCGGGCCACCAGCACTGCCACCGCCACCGCCACCACCCAACCCGAGGCGAGCCAGAGGGGCACGGTGCTCCGGCCGCCGCCCCACAGCCTGATCCAGCAGCAGCACCTGCCCATCGTTTCGGCAGAGATGCTGCGCAACCTGCAGAACCTCCAGCGGCTGCAGTCGCTGCAGCCCACCGGCCACGCCTCCGTGTTCCAGACCGCCCAGCTCCTGGGGAACCTGTGCGAGCAGCAGGCCGCTGCGGAGGGGGCGGGGCTGGGCGGAGGAGGAGGGGGCGTGGCCTTGGGACAGACCGCCACCACACACGTCATGAGCCTGCAGCTGTCGCCCCTCACCAGCTCCGACCAATAGAACCTTCTCTCCCCTCTGCCCGCCCCCCCAGTGGACTCGGGACCAATCACAGAGGAGGAGGCGGAGGATGGGGTACCTCCGTCGTCAGGACGACCGCCCAGGGCCGTTCTGTCCACATGTCAGGAGAGCCAAGCCAGGCTCTTATTGTGCCTTTCCCTGTCTTGTTGCTAGAAGTGGAGCAATGGGGCCCTGGTGTCAGTATAATGCATACAAAGTCATGTATGCAGTGCTCAGGATTTACCCTCATAACAAGATGGGAACATAGCCAATGGTGTCCTTTTTTTACAGTGCCTGTTTAGTTCAGGGGACATGTGTCGGTGTTTGGCCATCATTTGCCAGAATAACCCTTTTTTTTTTTATTATTTTATCTCCAATTCCACTCAATTCAAACACCATTGCTGATTCACTTCTCGGTGAGAAAGGGTGCACTGACCGAACTTCACTGGAAGATAATAAAGCTAATTAAAAGAACCATTTAAAGTGTCATTAGGATCCTAAATGTAGCCCGTTACCCAGGGAGGTTCTGTGTGCCATGCTGCTGCTGCTGCTGCTGCTGCTCCGTCAGCACTTTCTGCCCCCCCCCCCCCCCCCCCCCCACGAGGAAGAGAAACAAGACGGGAACCCGGCGCTCTCTGCGCTCTAGATTGCCTTCTTCCTCACGACACAAATGTCTTCTGTGCACACAGGGCGTCCCTCAGCCACTATAATTCTCTCTCTCCCCCCCCCCTCCCTCCTTGCCTTAATGACCAAAGACCATAATGCACTGGAAACCGCCTCCGCCATGATGCCATCCCCAATGATGCATGCACGCTAGCGTGACGGAGCTAGCGTTTAGCTCAGTAACACTTTTTTTTTCTCGTTTTTTTTCTCCTCTTGCTTCTCGATGCTTGTGGCCTCTCGGTTCTCTCCGTTCCTTCTGACTCATTCCCCCTGTGCCTCTGCCTTAAATGCCTTTGCACGCCTTGCACTATCCGTTACCTCTGCTGTCTGTTCTGTTTGCCAGCCTGTTGCCTGCATCGACGGACCTCAGGCCCCCTATTGGGAGGCTTGAGGGTATTTATACATTCCGTATTTGGTTGTTGTTGTTGTCGTTGTTATTATTATGAGTGTCTTAATTCTGTTGACAATTATGTACGTTGTTGACTATAAGGGATGACGTGTGTGTGTGTCAGGGAGTCCTAGCAGAGGCCTATGATTGCTGTTTAAACACATCCGATGTATCTGGATCTCCGACGATAGTTGACAATCAACTGGTTGGTTTTCGCCAACTTTTTTGTTTTGAGAAATTTTTGTAGTTAACAGGACTGTCATGAACTCTGTGCAGTTCTAGGTCCCGGCTGGACCTGTAAAACCTTAATATATGTCCATGTAATGTATGCGTTTATAGACATAAATGCAGTGTTTTAGACGTGGAGCCTTGCTGCGATTTCCTCCCTCAGGTTTAGGAGCGTTTGTTTTGCTGCGCAAATTGTACACTTCTGATCGCAGTTAGTTTATGCAAGATGTTAAATATCCGACCCTTGATTTATGAGTAAATATCAGTTCTGTCCTGTACAGTGATTTTCATTACAATACCCAAGAACCAATGGCGTTGAAGGAAGTCCTATGCAGTAAAATTGTACTTTATTTTTTTTAAATCACTGAGTGTCTTAACTTTGCTTATCTGAGGATGTATGTGTCTGGAACTATAAAGCAGAAAGAGCTATATATGTCTATGTTATTGCTTATTTTGATGTATTTACTGCCGCAAATGGCAAAAGTTGACCTTTAGATCAATATTCCATTCAATAAAGTTTATCTGCTTTGAATGTGTTTGTGCTTTCATATTTCTTCTTTTCACTGTATAATGACGGCCCTCCTACGAGAAGATGTAGCCTACTTTACTTATCCCAGGCCAAGAGTAGGTAGACCTAATGCGAATTAAGCTTAAGACATAACTTGTCCAGAACATCTACACCCCCACTTTCTGTCAATCACAAGAGGTGCACACATCCAGTCATTCCGCCGCGCCGCTAGGAGGCGCAGTTGCAACCCGAGACGCGCAGCGGTGACAGGCCCACCCACACGCTCCACACTCGTGCTGCGTTCCAGTTGTACTCGGAAGTCGGAATTTCTGTCTTCAAAGTCGGAACATTTAGGGGCGCCGCCTGAAGTTTGAAACGTCCAACTTGGAAAGACGTCCGAGGTGGCAAACGGAACGCGGCACCTCGGGAGCTGGGCATGACGTCACACCCGAGCGTTGACGCACGACCGTGTGTGGGGCAGTGGCACAAATTCCGACTCCCGGGTACAACCGGAACGCACCACTGTTGTTGCTGTGGTTTCTGTATCGCTCGGTGTGTCTGCTGCTCTAGAACTTTCCTCCTGCTCCTGCTACTCGTACTACAACAGTACTACTACAGTACAGGGCCACTTGTCCATCTCAAACACATGGCGGCCGAACGGCGAGTACAACAACAATAATAACAACAACACACGTTAACTATTTATGTTTAATTATGAATATTGATGTGCTGACTGCGTGTCCTTATGCTGCTCTCTCTCTCTCTCTTGGTGTTTTTTTTTTTACAGCACTTTTCCCGAAAGCTTCATTGACGAAGACCCCCAGAAAGCTCTTGAGGTAAACATGGGCGCTAAAAGACTCTTAAAATCATCTTCTTTCAGTTGTGTGGTGTATTATTGTTGTTATTAGTATTATTATTATTATTATTATTATTATTGACATCAGTGTACTGGTACCGGCTAGCAGGCTACGCTAACTGCCCACCGTGAGCTGTCTGCTGTTGTGATCTGGTTGTGATGATCACGCATTTATAACATGTTATATATCATGTAGTTTATGTTCATGATAGAAAAACAGCTTAAGACACATGGGGCTCAGTGCTGCCAATGCCACAGCCCTGCCACAGCCCTGCCACATGTGTGCTAACAGTACTACTACTGCGGAAGTACTGACGGAAGTATATATATATATATATATATATATATATTGGTGTACACTACAGTGAGGTATATTGGCCGGGGGTCATGTATTGGCATTGTTTACGCGCGCGGCCGCGGGCCATCCCAGTAGATGGATGGCGGGTAGATATTGTGCGAGTTTCATTTGCTTTTGGAAATAACTCAAGTTTGCCGTTGAGTGGAAGACAAAGATGTTCCCTACGGGGATGGGCGGGGGGGCCTCCAGTTATACCCTTCCTCCTCCTCCTCCTCCTCCCCCTCCCCCCCTCATCCTTATCCCAGAAAAAGGAGAGAGGGGGGGGGGGGGGGGGGAACACAGAAGGGAAAAATAAGGAACAGGACCAAATGAAAAAAAGAGGAGAATATAAAAAAAGAGGGAGCTTCTCCCTGGCACTCTCCCCGGAGGGCTCATCCACTGATCCCGGCTCTGCTGCACTCTCTCTCTCTCTCTCCCTCTCTCTCCCCATCTACACGCTCAATTAGCAGGCTGGGAACCCGGCGAGGGTAAACTGCTCTCAGATCTACACTTGGGGGACGGGGTAACAAGGCACCACTGGAGGTATGGTTGTCCGTCCCCCCCCCTCCCTACCCCACCCCGGGGGACTGAGGACTGCATGTGTGTACATGTATGTGTGTGTGTGTGTGTGTGTGTGTGTGTGTGTGTGTGTGTGTGTGTGTGTGTGTGTGTGTGTGAGAGACTAACTAGCTAATGCCTTTCGCCCTGGGACACACCTCAAAAGTAGTGTGATTTTTCTTGTGTTACGTACACAAAATGACACAAAAGCCCCCAAGTTGTTTTTTTAATTCATTAGTTCAGACTAGTTTTAAGTGTGTCTTGTTGTGGCTGGGTTTCAAGTGTGTTGCGGTGGCTCGTTTTAAGGGTGTTGTGGTGGCTGGTTTTAAGTTAGATGCTGTGGCTGTAGTTTTAAGTGTGTGGTTTTGGCTGGTTTCAACTGTGTTGTGATGGGCTGGTTGTAAGAGTGTTGTTTTAAGTGAGTTGTTGTGGCCATGGTTTTAAGTGTGTTGTTGTGGCCATGGTTTTAAGTGTGTTGTTGTGGATGTGGTTTTACGTGTGTTGGTGTGGATGTGGTTTTACGTGTGTTGTGGTGGCTGGTTATAAGTGTTATTGTGGATAGTGTTAAGTGGGTTGTTGTGGCTGGTTTTAAGTGTTATTGTGGATAGTGTTAAGTGGGTTGTTGTGGCTGGTTTTAAGTGTTATTGTGGATAGTGTTAAGTGGGTTGTTGTGGCTGGTTTTAAGTGTGTTGTTGTGGCTGTGGTTTTAAGTGTGTTGTGTTAGAACGTACCTCGCTCTCTGCAAAATTCACATTCACGCCATCCTTGGGGACGTTTTTGCCATGATGGTCACGATGACTTGAGACTCTGTCTGGTACCAGTCGTATCTATGGAAACGGCATCAGCATCAGGACCAGAAAAAACACACACACACACACACACACAGTACCAGATCACAATTTCAGGTTTGTAAGAGAATGACGCCCTTACTTGGCTGGAGGAGGCGTTGTCGTTGTCTGTTTGTCAATCTACAATGAGGAATATAATACAAATGTTAACATATAAAAAAAAAAAGACATATATATATTAAAGACTTACATGTGTTATTATATGTAGAAGAGATGAAGTGAGTTCTTTAATCAACAAACATCACAGCCATGGTTTCCTGTGGGCAGTGTGGCCCAGGGCTCACAGTAGCCCAGAGCAACAGCGCCCCCCGGTGGCCGGGAACAGACACTCACCCCGTCCACACCGTCCTGCTGACTCTGTTGCTCTGGAAAGAGAGAGATAAAGAGGAAGAGAGCCGAGCGAGAGAGAGAGAGAGAGAGAGAGAGAGAGAGGAGACACAAAGTGAGGCGACTCTTTATCTACCCCTTCTCAACAAAGGATTGCCGACAGTGGAAACTTGTACAACATTTTTTTTTGTCGTAAAATGTCTACAATTCCCATCGAGATTACAATGCTCCAATACATCATTTTTTTTCGTAGCCCTTTTTTTATACATAAGTTAGCCTACATGCGGTTATCTCCACAGCTGCAGCTCCTGTAGTGTTCACAGCTGGGATCACTCCACAGAACAAATGGAGCAGGCCAGCGTAAACACGCACTCGCGCACACACACACACACACACGCACGCACACGCACACACACATGCTAAATAAACCCACACGCAATAATTACGCTGACGCTCGTGTCCGTCAAGAGATTATAGAATAAACAAAAATAATAAAAGCATTCAGTGTGTGTGTGTATACTCTATGTGTGCGTGTGCGTGTGCGTGTGTGTGTGTGTGTGTGTGTGTGTGTAGCAGGAAACGGACAAAGTGTTAGAGATGGGAGTCAGTCAAGGTTTACATATCTACTGGATGTTGCATCTCCCATCCCTCTCTCTCTCTCTCTCTCTCCCCCACCACCCTCCCTCCCTCCCTCCTTCCCTCCATCCCTCCCTCTCTCCGCCAGGAGCTGATCAAAGGCATGGCTTTTCATGTCAACGCAGACTGCCATTTTGCTAATCAATACCCCCTTGCCCCCCGCCCCCTACAGGCCCGGTCCGTCCTGAGCGGCTTACCAACAGGCTGTCATGCATTATTTAGCCCGCCAATCAGAACCCCAGAAGATGCACCGCGAACCCGCAAGCACGCACACACGTGTCTGTGTGTGTGTGTGTTGTGGTGTGTCTGTGTGTTCACGTGTGTGTCTCTGTGTGTGTGTGCATGTGCATGAGAACGTCATGGATGATAGGAGAACCATTCATGATGCTTTTTAATGTCCGGAACGTATTCCAAACAGGGAAGCAAGGCGCTCAGGTTGGTGTGTGTGAGTGTGATGTCTTGCGTCGTGCTATGGTGTGCATGTGCGTGTGTGTGTGTAGTGTTGAACATGTTGGGGAGGGGGGAGATGACCCATGAGTTCCTGTTTGGTCAGCCGGTTGAAACATATGGCACCAGTTGGCAAGTCCTGCCCAGGTGGTTTATGGTCGAGGGGGGGGGAGAAGAGAGAGAGAGAGAAGAGAAGGAGGAGTGAGGAGATAGAGGAGAGTGAGAGACGAGGATGAGAAGATGAGAGTTGAGATGAGGAGAGATGAGAGAGGAGAGAGGGACAGCATTCCACGCGAGCGAATCAGGAGGAGGGAGGAAGGGTGAGTGTGCACAGCTTCTTCATGTTGTGGGGCGGAGCCTTTACAGCTCACATGCACGTGGGAATATAAGCATAGCCTTGGTACGGTGTGGAGACAGGGGGGAGTGGTGGTGGTGAGTGGTGTTTCAGCTTGTTGCTTTTTGAACATCACAATTGTTTCATGACGGACTCGGTGGTGGTTGGTTTGGTGGGGGCAGCGCAGTTTGTGTCGTGTCGTTTTATATGGGCCCCTTCTCGGCGCGGACGGTCTGGTCGTGCCACCTATCGGCTGGCTTCTTGTTTACCTTCGTCTCCTGGGTGTGCACACACACCACGAGCGTATTTTCGCGGGAAACACCATGTTAGAAGTCATTACGACACACATCATCTACTTACTTGGCCCATCATCTCTCACAAACGACGCATCCAACCTGGAAGGACTCGTCAGAACCTGGGGAACACAGCAAGACTCATATTATGACTCATTTTAAAATCAGTTATCAGAAATAAGTTTCATAATTTTTCCAAGATTTTCTGTGTGTGTGTGTGTGTGTGTGTGTGTGGTGGGGGGGTTCCTCCATCGCAATAAATTAAAACTAAACTAATCACAAGGTCATTATTTTCCAGCATGTATGTATGCGTATGATTGCCAGTGAGGAATATTATCTCTTCTCTGAAGTCAATAAAGCCACCAATTAACCGAGTGCAGGACTGACACCTCCGGTTGCCGAGGTCGTTAGTTTACCGGGTCTGGGTGGCAAGAGATTAATGCACAGAGGCTTTTATTCACAAAAGGAGGAGGAGGACGCACCTAAATGGTTTGTAAAGCGACCTGGAAATGTCTTTTAAGGCATTTTGGCGTAAGTGCTAGTGAATAGTGTTGGTATAATTCGTTGGTATTGAGTATATTGAAAAAAAGTACTGATTTCATTATCTTTTTAATTCCCCTCACTGTCCTGTAATTCCGCTGCTGTGACACCCACATTTCCCCCGCTTGGGATCAGTAAAGTGAATTAATAAAGCAATTGTAACTAATCGCTTAACTACAATTCCCAGCAGGAGGAAACTACAAGTATCCTAACAGCATTCAGAGGAGGAGGAGGAGCATCAAGCAATACCATATCCGAGCCACTGGGCTAATGACATACTAAAAAAAACAAGGATGAAAAAAAAGACTATAAAATAAAGGCCGGGAAGGACGGCGGAAGGGTAAGGGGGTTTAACGATAATAATGACGTCATCCACGCCCGCCAGCCAGCCCGCCATGTACTCACTGTCCAGCTGCAGGCACTGAGTGAAGGCAGCGTGTGATGACTCATACTGTTTCAGGTGGTACTCGGCTATTCTGCAGGCGTACAGGGAAGGGTGGGGTGGGGAGGGGAGGGGCAGGGAGGGAGGGGGCGGGGCATGCACACAGGAACACGGTTAAGTGGCTGAATCCATTAGGGTGACATTACTGTTGCTGCCCTGATATGAGCGACGGCAAAAAATTGAAAGTTTGTCCTCGTACGCGCGCACTCTCGGGGGATGAATAATTAAAAAAGTAAGACTGTGGAGAAAAAAAAAAGCAATAAAATACAAATATGTACAGCGGTGTAATGATTTGCGCCACGTTGGGTATCTTTATCGCCATCTTTAATCCATGAACGCCATCAGGCAACAGCAAAGAGATAAACACCTTGTTTATTTTATGGTTATTACTCCCCAAACACCCATCAGCAGTGGTTGCATATGTATATCTATTGTATATATCTTATTGTCATTAAGCCTTGAGTCGTTTCTATACATTTTCTATAATTTGTTTTGTTTTTGTTTGTAACACAGGATGAATTTCCCTCACAGGATTAATAATGTCATCTTATGTTATCATGACGTGTACATACTCCGAATACTACTCCAAATGGTATGGAACTTTTTTATGTGATATGACAGAAAATCAATAATTTAAAATAGAGCGGCTGGACAATACGTACCCTGTCCGCATGAAGGCCAGGGGAAGGTTAGGTTTCAAGTTGCTGGCTTTCTTACAGTCGTCAATGGCAACTGTTCAGACATGAGCACATAAATGCACGTTAAACACACACACACACACACACACACACACACACACACACACACACACACACACACACACACACACACACACACACACACACACACACACACACACACACACACACACACACACACACACACACAAATGTATCTATCAATAGCACACCAAGGAAACACATGAATGACCCTGACCAATAGGAGAATGATACCTGAGAGTAATTTTAGTTATCTAGCATTTTTGGGGTTTTGTTTAGGGCCTAAGTTTTGTTGATCTAGGGAGGGGCCGTACACACACACATGCACACATGACAAGGCAGTCAACAAAACATGAGAAAGCCCCCCCTAGAACCAACTGAATGACTGGCATTGGGTTCAACTAAGCAACACATCAGGTCAGCCTTGACCTGATCACTTGGTTGACTTGGTTCAATGAGTCTTTAAACAACAGTGGCAGCCAAGCATATGCCTGCTTTGCACCAGACAGACTGACAGTGATTGATTAAGCAGAAGAATAATGAACTAATCTCAGATCCTGCTGTTGTACTAGATTGTAAAAGAACATCTGGCGGGGGGAGATGGCACAGATCCTGGGTGGGAAATTACATCTGCAAGGGGGCGGAGATACATCTTTCCCACTTTCGTTACGGAGACGTTCAACCCAAAAGAAACTGATTGGCGCAAGTGGACGAAGCTTTCAGAAGAGGATTTTGATACCTGGGTGTCTATAGTGGTCAGTCTACTCTACACTTATACTATAATATTGATATTAATTTATATTAAAGGTACTATAAGTAAGAATCAGTGCATTCTGACCTCCATGGGTTGAGACAATAACAATCAGAAATTAATGTTAGTTCTAGCAGGTTGTAGCAGGTTGTGGTTGAAGTTGAAAAATGAGAGCTTCACCGACTCTCTCAGCTTTTGGGCTGATTTCTCTTATATATATGAATCGGGTCGGATTTTGCTCTTTAAGGTGACTCACGGCTGTAGTTCTTGAGCAGTATGTGGGCGTAGGCACGCTGGCACAACCACTCTGTATTGTCAGAGCTCGCCTCCAGTGCCTCATTCAACTCCTGGAAGAGAAAAGCACAGTTGCACATGAGTTAGCCCTTTATCACTGAACTTTCATCAAATCAGTTACAAATACAACAGTGTATTGTGCGTGGAGAGTGTATGAATGCTACGATAAGTTAGGGGTTTTCACAAGTTCGAGAAAAGAATCATTAGTGGCTGATTATGAATGCAGTATGCTGCTTCACAGACAAACATGGCTTAGGCACGTGTTGTGCCACTACAAAAAACCGATCGATCGGAACAAATAGTTATCAATTCTCCAATTGGATAGCACTGTGCTTGATGTGTTGTCGTTGCATGCAATACATTCACATTTACATGTAGGGCATTTGGCAGACGCTTTTATCCAAAGCGACTTACAAAGAGTACATGTGTAGAACGAGACAGCAATATATCACTGTGGTGCATAATGTTAAGAACAGAGCAGGATTCAAGCATTCATAGTTTCAAGGTTAATAGAATGAGTTTCATAATTGCTAGGTTGCCTGCATAATAGCTGAGATAAGAGCAGACGTGCCATTCTGAGTGCATTACCAACATCTAAGTACATACAATATGATAAACACATGC
>PIJE02001486.1:70662-95662 GCA_002895965.2 Coryphaenoides rupestris
TACATTTACATTAACAACAGTCCTATAATACATTTACATTTGTAGTATTCATTTCGCAGTTGTTTTTTCATCCTGCAATTGATATCTTGATTGGGTCCACTAGATCAGAGGACACTAATATGCAGAGCGTTAATTCGGAGCAAATACCGCTACCGTGAGACGCGCGACCGGCACCGAGTCAGCGACTCCCGGGGGGGGGTGCTAGACGCTGTGATCCTCGTCTACTAATGGCCCGGCCCGTCTGACAACTTTAAAAACCAAAAGTAGCCCTTGAGCCAAAATAATTGCCCACCCCTGCCCTAAACAAAACCCCAAAAATGCTAGATAACTAAAAGGGATCTCAGGGATCATTCTCCTATTGGTCAGGGTCATTCATGTGTTTCCTTGGTGTGCTATTGATAGATACATTTGTGTGTGTGTGTGTGTGTGTGTGTGTGTGTGTGTGTGTGTGTGTGTGTGTGTGTGTGTGTGTGTGTGTGTGTGTGTGTGTGTGTGTGTGTGTGTGTGTGTGTGTGTGTGTGTGTGTGTGTGTGTGTGTGCACGTGCGCACGCGCGTTTATGTGCTCATGTCTGAACAGTTGCCATTGACGACTGTAAGAAAGCCAGCAACTTGAAACCTAACCTTCCCCTGGCCTTCATGCGGACAGGGTATGTATTGTCCAGCCGCTCTATTTTAAATTATTGATTTTGTCTGTCATATCACATAAAAAAGTTCCATACCATTTGGAGTAGTATTCGGAGTATGTACACGTCACGATAACATAAGATGACATTATTAATCCTGTGAGGGAAATTCATCCTGTGTTACAAACAAAAACAAAACAAATTATAGAAAATGTATAGAAACGACTCAAGGCTTAATGACAATAAGATATATACAATAGATATACATATGCAACCACTGCTGATGGGTGTTTGGGGAGTAATAACCATAAAATAAACAAGGTGTTTATCTCTTTGCTGTTGCCTGATGGCGTTCATGGATTAAAGATGGCGATAAAGATACCCAACGTGGCGCAAATCATTACACCGCTGTACATATTTGTATTTTATTGCTTTTTTTTTTCTCCACAGTCTTACTTTTTTAATTATTCATCCCCCGAGAGTGCGCGCGTACGAGGACAAACTTTCAATTTTTTGCCGTCGCTCATATCAGGGCAGCAACAGTAATGTCACCCTAATGGATTCAGCCACTTAACCGTGTTCCTGTGTGCATGCCCCGCCCCCTCCCTCCCTGCCCCTCCCCTCCCCACCCCACCCTTCCCTGTACGCCTGCAGAATAGCCGAGTACCACCTGAAACAGTTGAGTCATCACACGCTGCCTTCACTCAGTGCCTGCAGCTGGACAGTGAGTACATGGCGGGCTGGCTGGCGGGCGTGGATGACGTCATTATTATCGTTAAACCCCCTTACCCTTCCGCCGTCCTTCCCGGCCTTTATTTTATAGTCTTTTTTTTCATCCTTGTTTTTTTTAGTATGTCATTAGCCCAGTGGCTCGGATATGGTATTGCTTGATGCTCCTCCTCCTCCTCTGAATGCTGTTAGGATACTTGTAGTTTCCTCCTGCTGGGAATTGTAGTTAAGCGATTAGTTACAATTGCTTTATTAATTCACTTTACTGATCCCAAGCGGGGGAAATGTGGGTGTCACAGCAGCGGAATTACAGGACAGTGAGGGGAATTAAAAAGATAATGAAATCAGTACTTTTTTTCAATATACTCAATACCAACGAATTATACCAACACTATTCACTAGCACTTACGCCAAAATGCCTTAAAAGACATTTCCAGGTCGCTTTACAAACCATTTAGGTGCGTCCTCCTCCTCCTTTTGTGAATAAAAGCCTCTGTGCATTAATCTCTTGCCACCCAGACCCCGGTAAACCTAACGACCTCGGCAACCGGAGGTGTCAGTCCTGCACTCGGTTAATTGGTGGCTTTATTGACTTCAGAGAAGAGATAATATTCCTCACTGGCAATCATACGCATACATACATGCTGGAAAATAATGACCTTGTGATTAGTTTAGTTTAGTTTATTGCGATGTAGGAACCTCCCCCCCCCCACACACACCACACACACACACACACAGAGAAATCTTGGAAAAATTATGAAACTTATTTCTGATAACTGATTTTAAAATGAGTCATAATATGAGTCTTGCTGTGTTCCCCAGGTTCTGACGAGTCCTTCCAGGTTTGGATGCGTCGTTGTGAAGAGATGATGGGCAGTAAGTAGACGATGTGTGTCGTAATGACTTCTAACATGGTGTTCCGCGAAATACGCTCGTGTGTGTGTGCACACCAGAGACGAGGTAAACAAGATGCCAGCAAGAGGCATAACGGCACACGGCACAACGCCTGCCCCCCCACACCACCACCCACCACGCCGTCCTCAGTGAAACATGTGATGTTCAAAAGCACCAGCGAACACACACACCCACCCACCACCACCCACTGTCCTCCACACCGTACCAAGGCTGCCTTTATATGCCCCCCAGCGTGCAATGTGAGCTGTAAAGGCTCCCGCCCCACAACATGAAAGAAGGCGTGCCACCCCACCCTCCCTCCTCCACCCTGAATTCCCCCTCCGCTGGATGTGTCCTCTCTGCTCTCTCCTCTCTCTCTCTCCTCTCTCCTCTCATCTTCTCATCCTCGTCTCTCCTCTCTCCTCCTCTCTCCTCTTCTCTCCTCTCTCTTCTCCCCCCCCCCACCATAAACCAACCCTGGCAGGCTTCCACTGGTGCCAATGTTTTACACCGGCTGACAAACAGGACTCATGGGTTATCTCCCCCCTCCCCAACATGTTCACACTACACACACAACACGCACATGCACACCATGCACACGCAAGACACACACACACACCCCAACCCTGAGGCTTGCTCCCTGTTTGGAATACGTTCCGGACATTAAAAAGCATCATGAATGGTTCTCCTATCATCCCATGACGTTCTCATGCACATGCACACACACACACAGAGACACACACGCGCACACACAGACACACACACACACACACACACACAGACACGTGTGTGCGTGCTTGCGGGTTCGCGGTGCATCTCTGGGGTTCTGATGGGCGGGCTAAATAATGCATGACAGCCTGTTGGTAAACCGCTCAGGACGGACCGGGCCTGTAGGGGGCGGGGGGCAAGGGGGTATTGATTAGCAAATGGCAGTCTGCGTTGACATGAAAGCCATGCCTTTGATCAGCTCCTGGCGGAGAGGGAGAGAGAGAGAGAGAGAGAGAGAGAGAGAGAGAGAGAGAGAGAGAGATATGCAACATCCAGTAGATATGTAAACCTTGTTGACTGACTCCCATCTCTAACACTTTGTCCGTTTCCTGCTACACGCACGCACACACACATACAGTATACACACACACACTGAATGCTTTTATTATTTTTGTTTATTCTATAATCTCTTGACGGACACGAGCGTCAGCGTAATTATTGCGTGTGGGTTTATTTAGGCATGCGCGAGTTGTGCATGTGTGTGTGTGTGTGTGCGTGTGTGTGCGCGAGTGTGTGTTTACGCTGGCCTGCTCCAGTTGTTCTGTGGAGTGATCCCAGCTGTGAACACTACAGGAGCTGCAGCTGTGGAGATAACTGCATGTAGGCTAACTTGTGTATAAAAAAAAAAAGGGCTACGAAAAAAAAATGATGTATTGGAGCATTGTAATCTCGATGGGAATTGTAGACATTTTACCACAAAAAAAATGTTGTACAAGTTTCCACTGTCGGCAATCCTTTGTTGAGAAGGGGTAGATAAAGAGTCGCCTCACTTTGTGTCTCCTCTCTCTCTCTCTCTCTCTCTCTCTCTCTCGCTCGGCTCTCTTCCTCTTTATCTCTCTCTTTCCAGAGCAACAGAGTCAGCAGGACGGTGTGGACGGGGTGAGTGTCTGTTCCCGGCCACCGGGGGGCGCTGTTGCTCTGGGCTACTGTGAGCCCTGGGCCACACTGCCCACAGGAAACCATGGCTGTGATGTTTGTTGATTAAAGAACTCACTTCATCTCTTCTACATATAATAACACATGTAAGTCTTTAATATATATATGTCTTTTTTTTTTTATATGTTAACATTTGTATTATATTCCTCATTGTAGATTGACAAACAGACAACGACAACGCCTCCTCCAGCCAAGTAAGGGCGTCATTCTCTTACAAACCTGAAATTGTGATCTGGTACCATGTGTGTGTGTGTGTTTTTTCTGGTCTTGATGCTGATGCCGTTTCCATAGATACGACTGGTACCAGACAGAGTCTCAAGTCATCGTGACCATCATGGCCAAAAACGTCCCCAAGGATGGCGTGAATGTGAATTTCGCAGAGAGCGAGGTACGTTCTAACACAACACACTTAAAACCACAGCCACAACAACACACTTAAAACCACAGCCACAACAACACACTTAAAACCAGCCACAACAACCCACTTAACACTATCCACAATAACACTTAAAACCAGCCACAACAACCCACTTAACACTATCCACTATAACACTTAAAACCAGCCACCACAACACACTTAAAACCACATCCACACCAACACACTTAAAACCATGGCCACAACAACACACTTAAAACCATGGCCACAACAACTCACTTAAAACAACACTTTTACAACCAGCCCATCACAACACAGTTGAAACCAGCCAAAACCACACACTTAAAACTACAGCCACAGCATCTAACTTAAAACCAGCCACCACAACACCCTTAAAACGAGCCACCGCAAACACACTTGAAACCAGCCACAACAAGACACACTTAAAACTAGTCTGAACTAATGATTTAAAAAAACAACTTGGGGGCTTTGTGTCATTTTGTGTACGTAACACAAGAAAAATCACACTACTTTTGAGGTGTGTCCCAAGGCAAAAGGCATTAGCTAGTTAGTCTCTCTCACACACACACACACACACACACACACACACACACACACACACACACACACACACACACACACACACACACAAAGAGAGTGCTATCATGAATTTTTTAATTAGACAATATAACAAATATTCCTCATTGTAGATTGACAAACAGACAACGACAACGCCTCCTCCAGCCAAGTAAGGGCGTCATTCTCTTACAAACCTGAAATTGTGATCTGGTACCATGTGTGTGTGTGTGTTTTTTCTGGTCTTGATGCTGATGCCGTTTCCATAGATACGACTGGTACCAGACAGAGTCTCAAGTCATCGTGACCATCATGGCCAAAAACATCCCCAAGGATGGCGTGAATGTGAATTTCGCAGAGAGCGAGGTACGTTCTAACACAACACACTTAAAACCACAGCCACAACAACACACTTAAAACCACAGCCACAACAACACACTTAAAACCAGCCACAACAACCCACTTAACACTATCCACAATAACACTTAAAACCAGCCACAACAACCCACTTAACACTATCCACTATAACACTTAAAACCAGCCACCACAACAACACTTAAAACACTTATACACACCACAACACACTTAAAACCAGCCACCACAACACACTTAAAACCACATCCACACCAACACACTTAAAACCATGGCCACAACAACACACTTAAAACCAGCAACAACACACTTAAAACCATGGCCACAACAACTCACTTAAAACAACACTTTTACAACCAGCCCATCACAACACAGTTGAAACCAGCCAAAACCACACACTTAAAACTACAGCCACAGCATCTAACTTAAAACCAGCCACCACAACACCCTTAAAACGAGCCACCGCAAACACACTTGAAACCAGCCACAACAAGACACACTTAAAACTAGTCTGAACTAATGATTTAAAAAAACAACTTGGGGGCTTTGTGTCATTTTGTGTACGTAACACAAGAAAAATCACACTACTTTTGAGGTGTGTCCCAAGGCAAAAGGCATTAGCTAGTTAGTCTCTCTCTACACACACACACACACACACACACACACACACACACACACACACACACACACACACACACACACACAGGCGCAGCTGTGCGTTACCTGCACCGTGGGATTGTAGGGAGGGGGGGGGGGACAACCATACCTCCAGTGGTGCCTTGTTACCCCGTCCCCCAAGTGTAGATCTGAGAGCAGTTTACCCTCGCCGGGTTCCCAGCCTGCTAATTGAGCGTGTAGATGGGGAGAGAGAGGGAGAGAGAGAGAGAGAGTGCAGCAGAGCCGGGATCAGTGGATGAGCCCTCCGGGGAGAGTGCCAGGGAGAAGCTCCCTCTTTTTTTATATTCTCCTCTTTTTTTCATTTGGTCCTGTTCCTTATTTTTCCCTTCTGTGTTCCCCCATGTGTGTGTGTGTGTTTTTTCTGGTCTTGATGCTGATGCCGTTTCCATAGATACGACTGGTACCAGACAGAGTCTCAAGTCATCGTGACCATCATGGCCAAAAACATCCCCAAGGATGGCGTGAATGTGAATTTCGCAGAGAGCGAGGTACGTTCTAACACAACACACTTAAAACCACAGCCACAACAACACACTTAAAACCAGCCACAACAACCCACTTAACACTATCCACAATAACACTTAAAACCAGCCACAACAACCCACTTAACACTATCCACAATAACACTTAAAACCAGCCACAACAACCCACTTAACACTATCCACTATAACACTTAAAACCAGCCACCACAACACACTTAAAACCACATCCACACCAACACACTTAAAACCATGGCCACAACAACACACTTAAAACCATGGCCACAACAACACACTTAAAACATGCCACAACGACTCACTTAACAACCAAGGCCCCATCACAACACAGTTGAAACCAGCCAAAACACACACACTTAAGAACTACAGCCACAGCATCTAAACTTAAAACCAGCCACCACAACACCCTTAAAACGAGCCACCGCAACACACTTGAAACCAGCCACACAACAAGACACACTGTAAAACTAGTCTGAACTAATGAATTTAAAAAAAGAACTTGGGGGCTTTGTGTCATTTGTGTACGTAACACAAGAAAAAATCACACTACTTTTGAGGTGTGTCCCAGGGCGAAGGCATTAGCTAGTTAGTCTCTCACTCTCACACACACACACACACACCACACACACACACACACCACACACACACACCACACCATGTACACACACGCACACACACGCAGTCCTCAGTCCCCCGGGGTGGGGTAGGGAGTGGGGGGGGGGGACAACCATACCTCCAGTGGTGCCTTGTTACCCCGTCCCCCAAGTGTAGATCTGAGAGCAGTTTACCCTCGCCGGGTTCCCAGCCTGCTAATTGAGCGTGTAGATGGGGAGAGAGAGGGAGAGAGAGAGAGAGAGTGCAGCAGAGCCGGGATCAGTGGATGAGCCCTCCGGGGAGAGTGCCAGGGAGAAGCTCCCTCTTTTTTTATATTCTCCTCTTTTTTTCATTTGGTCCTGTTCCTTATTTTTCCCTTCTGTGTTCCCCCCTCCCCCCCCCCTCTCTCCTTTTTCTGGGATAAGGATGAGGGGGGAGGGGAAGGGGGAGGAGGAGGAGGAAGGGTATAACTGGAGGCCCCCCCCGCCCATCCCCGTAGGGAACATCTTTGTCTTCCACTCAACGGCAAACTTGAGTTCATTTCCAAAAGCAAAATGAAACTCGCACAATCTAATGGGCTGCAGTGATGCTCCTGTGCTGCCTAGTCTATATGGTGTGTGCGTGCGTGCCTGCGTGCGTGTGTGTGTGCGTGTGTGTGTTTATGTATAGGTGGTTTCCGTCCTCCACCTTGTACGAGGTCTGTAGGACTTTAAGGCGGTCGTCACGTTGAAAAAAGACACTCACACTCGCAATTATGTGCACCAGTGACCCCCTGCGAGCCAGCCGTGTGCTCAGAGAGCTCGGAGACTTCCACGAACGAATACTAAACGATTCTTTGAAGGATATTAAAAGAATGAGACTCCTTTTTAGCATCCGTTTCTCTTCCATTTCCTGGAGGTGTTTTTAGTTGAAACTTTGTAAGTCAGGAAATGGCAGGTCATCTACAACACTTTGTCAGTAATGTACTCCAGCACTTATAATTTTAGGGGGGGGGGTATTTGTTTTGACGGCTGGAAGTTTAAAAGTCTACTGACCTGACAGAACAGACAACATGTTGGTGTTTCTGTCTTAGCTTGTGTGTCTTTTTTTTTTTATAGCAGACTGCTTTTTTCTTTCTCCTTTTTTGAATTGTCCAAGTACCCCCTGCGATGACTCACAGCACCCCCTAGGGGGTTCACGACACGTACCTCGGTCTGACACCGGAACCACTGACCTGCGTCCACATGAACATCCCCTGTGCCCATTGGTTGTCCGTCATCGTGACGACGTCCTTTGTGTTCCGAGCACTTCCTGCGCCAACACGCTGGGCTGCTGGGCTGCTGGGCTGGGCTGGGCTGGGGGGAGGATCTGCCGCGGTGGACGAGGAAGTTCGCCGCCACCGTAAAACCACCAGGGTTTCCCCACCACCCCTCTAGGGGTCTGTGATTGGGGTTGGGGGGGGTGACATTAGTTACATTTACATTTAGGGCATTTGGCAGACGCTTTTATCCAAAGCGACTTACAAAGAGTACATTTGTTGAAGGAGATATATCACTGTGGTACATAAAGATAAGAATAGAGCAGGTTTCACGCATTCATAGTTACGAGGCTAACAGAATGAGTTTCATAATTGCTAAGTTGCCTGCATAATAGCTGAGATAAGAGCAGACGTGCCATTTTGAATGCATTAAGAATAGGGATGCACCGATACCGATACCAGTATTCGGTATCGGTCTGATACTGTGCTCATGTACTCGTACTCGTACTCGTTAAACTACTCCGATACAACCGCACCGATACCACTTTGGGAACGCAACGTTAACTTTGTAATATTCTTAGCTGTTTAATAGAAACTGCGCCTGGTACCAAGTACCAGGCGCCCCCCCCCCATCAGAACCGCAAATTAACGGAGCACCCCCCCCATCAGAACCACGAATTAACGGAGCACCCCCCCCATCAGAACCAGGAATTAACGGAGCAAACACAACACCATGGTAACACAACACCATGGTAACACAACACCATGGTAACACAACAACACCATGGTAACACAACAACACCATGGTAACACAACAACACCATGGTAACACAACACCATGGTAACACAACACCATGGTAACACAACAACACCATGGTAACACAACAACACCATGGTAACACAACAACACCATGGTAACACAACAACACCATGGTAACACAACAACACCATGGTAACACAACAACACCATGGTAACACAACACCATGGTAACACAACAACACCATGGTAACACAACAACACCATGGTAACACAACAACACCATGGTAACACAACAACACCATGGTAACACAAACACCATGGTAACACAACACCATGGTAACACAACAACACCATGGTAACACAACACCATGGTAACACAACAACACCATGGCAACACAACAACACTATGGTAACACAACAACACCATGGCAACACAACAACACCATGGCAACACCACCATCATGGTCACACAATACCATGGTAACACAGTCCAAGCACTGGGCTTTATCTGTGATGATGATTTTATCAGAGTTGTTGTACACACATTTTCTTTCTTCAGTTTTGTTTTTATTTATTTTTTATTTTATTTTTGATCCACAATCCATCTCGTCCACGATCCAATATTTCTCAGTTTAATTTATAATTCCCTTGCCTCATGTTATCTTCCTGCTGTAATGTTCCCTGCTGTGCAGCACTTTGGTGAAAACTTTGTTTTGCTTTTAAGGTGCTTGCTTTATAAATCAATAAACTTGAATCATATCGACGCTCCACTCTGCCGTACGTCAAGTCTCAAGTTTCGACTTTACTGTCACGTTGTGCACATTTATTGATAATTGATTGATTAAGTCACTAATGGCAACAGAATACTCAAATTCCTGGCTTCATCAACAGTGCAAACAAGTTGATTGTAATCAGAATACAAAATAAATTACTCTTTTTAATATATTCTGCATAAATAGGCCCATGTTATTATATGTGTGATCAGGTCTGGATTGTTCTCATCTTACCACCGATATTCCAATAAACAGTTTGATTACATGCAGAATCAACCAACAATTCTGGGCAAGCTGAACTCCATAACCCTGAGCATGTTCCATCTGGGCTCCCTCCTGGCACGGCTAACCTCTCGTGTGCTCCTTCCCCCACCCAACCTCCGCCCGCCGCGTGGCGCCCGTTCAGCGGACTGCATCGCCAACTACAGCGGCCGGCTGGACGCCAAGCGGGACGGGGCGGCGATGGCGGGGGAGTCGGCGCCGCGGGAGCAGCGGGAGGAGGTGGAGGTGGACGCGCTGGGCAACGCCATCTACAGCGACCTGAACCTCTGCGACGTCAACCTGGGCGACGGCTTCGACGGCGCGGGCCTCTGCTACGTGGGGCCCGGCGGCGGCCCCACCTACGAGCCCGTGCCCTACGCCACCACGCAGCTCATCCAGTCGGCCATCCAGCAGCGGAGGCCGGCGCCCAACCCGCCGCCGGTGCCCCGGGAGATGGCGGCCCAGATGCAGTACAACCTGTTGGAGATCAGCCGCATGAGCAAAGGTGCTTCCTCTCTCTCGGGGAGATGTGTGTTTGCTTTGGTTTCATCACCTGATCATCATCTGATCAGGTGTGAAACGGCGAGAATGATGGTATTCTTTAATCACATTTCTCTGTTCTTTTTTTTTTTCTCCCATCCCCAGATCATTTTGGCGGCGGTAGTGATGGAATACTCCAGAACACCATCCCTTATAATGAGGTCAGAGGTCAAATCTCCAACCACCTCGTGGACAGAGTCAGCGGTAAGGGTCGCACGGCCCTCGATCACCGGACGTCATGTTGAGTGATGACATCGGATGTATTTCATTCATCCCCGATGGGAAACTCGACGAGCAAGCATAGCAGAAAGTGCTAGTAGAATTATTTATCCTAAAAAAATGTTGTATTTATGGGGACATACAGCCAACATAATGTGATGCATGATAAATCAAAACCTCCCATCAGTAAAAACAAAAATAAATACAGAAAATAAATCGATGTCCACAACATGAGTAGTAGTTCAGTTGAAAAATGTAATTATAAAAAATACATGTCGACATCATTGAGGTGTCGCCATGACTTAAGTGTCCGGTATGTATGCTACATTATTGAAACTACACATTATTGACATCATTATATATGAGTAGTAGTGACCGGTATACTGTCTATATAAATATAGAAACATGCTACATTATTAAGACGATGCATTATTGACCACGGGTCAACACTTCGTGTTTGCATGGATTTATTTCAGCCAGTCCAAACCACAAGAAGGGAACCCGGAACAACAACGTACCCAAGCAGAGTGCGGGGAGCTGGGCCCCGGCGCCCCCACAAGGCTGGGTGACCGACGAGTACTCCCTGCCCGTGGGCAAAAGGTATGGAGAGACACCACAGGTCCATGTCCATGGCAGTCGTGTAGTAAAGCAGTGAGGGTGTTCCCAGACTACCAGCCTGAAAGGTACTGGGTTCAATCCCCCAGAGTACACATCCTCCCCTGCAAAGGGGCTGTAATTTACCTTTTGTTTGTGGCCTTTATGGATGTATGTATGTTATTGTATTGTATTGTAATATGTATGTATTCTGTATTGTATTTATATCTTTGTAACCCTGTGTAAGGGTAAATACAATATTACTTATTGACTTACTTACATGTAGGCGTCCATGCCCCTCTAATACATAAAGACTGAAACCCAACCGACCTGTTCTCCTTAAAGGGGCCCTCGTATACCACCAGGTGTGAGCTTTGCCAGTTGGTACAGTCTGCTGGGTACGCCGGTAGTCCCATTTAGTCGGTGAACATGCAGCACATCCGGGTAGACACTCTCTCACTTCGTCACAAATACAATTCCTGTCACGTGACAATATTGAAAACGGCTTTTAATGGCTAACCAGGCTCACACCTGGTGGTTTAAGAGGGCCCCTTTAATGACGTGTATCTGAGTCCGCTGGAAGTCACTTGAGATGAACGTGACCGTTAACAAGTGACTAAAGACCAGCGATCTGCACCTTAATTCATCCGTACACCATTGTCCAATTAGATGAGCACCCAGTTTGTTTTAACAGCATTACGACAGCAGCACCAAGTTGTGATGCTGTCCTCCATCTGCTAACCCACACACCTCACTTCATCTCTCTTAACAGTGTGGAGCCCGACTCCCAGCGACCGGCGGTTCCCAAGAGGATGGTCTGTCACCATGACAACACACCTCATGAGGAGGAGGAGGAAGAGGAGGAGGAGGAGGAGGAGGAGGAAAAGGAGGAGGAGGGGGGGGGGGGGGAGGAGAGGAGGAGGAGGAGGAGGAGTGCGAGAGACGGGACGGCTGCCCCACGCCGCCCGTGCGAGGGACCTCGTCGTCGTCTTCGTGGCCGTCGCAGCCGCCGTCCGCTGGGGAGCTCTCCCACGGCCCCCACGCCTCCACGGGGGTCCTGGTGCAGATAGCTCAGGGCCCGCCCCCGCGCCGCGACGGAGCCCCGCCCTCCAGGCACCGCAGGTAACCGGACGGACTCCTCCGACACTCTCCTCCGCCCATGTGTCCGCCCTCGCTCCTCGCCTCCTCCTCCCTCTTCCCTCCCTCCCTCCCTCTCTCCTACCCTCCGCCTCTCTCCCTCCCTCTCTCCTCCCCTCCTCCTCCCTCCCTCCTCCCTCCTCCCCTCCTCCTCCCTCTCTCCTCCTCCTCTTCCCTCCTCCTCCCCCTCCTCCCTCCTCCTCCCCTCCTCCTCCCTCTCCCTCTCTCCCTCCTTCTCTCCCTCCTCTCTCCTCCTCCTCCTCTCTCTCCTCCCTCTCTCCTCCCTCTTCCTCCCCTCTCTTCCTCTCTTCCTCCCTCCTCCTCCCTCCTCCTCCCTCCTCCCCTCCTTCCTCCCTCCTCCCCTCTCCTCCCTCTCTCTCCTCCCTCTCTCTCCCCCACCTCCCTCCCTCCTCTCCTCTCTCCTCCTCCCTCCTCCTCCCTCCTCCTCCTCTCTCCTCCTCCCCTCCCTCTCCTCCCTCCCTCTCTCCTCCTCCTCTCCTCTCTCCCTCCCTCTCTCCTCTCCACCTCCCCTCCCTCCTCCCCTCCTCTCTCCCCCTCCTTCCCCCTCCTCTCTCCTCTCCCCTCCTCTTCCCTCTCCTCCTCCCTTCTTCCCTCCCTCCCCCCCCTCCTCCTCCTCCTCATCATTAAGCAGCTTAGCCAGCAGAGAGACGGCGCCCAGGTTAATCTCTCCTTTGTAATCCCTCAACCCCAACCCCTTTATTTTTGTGTTTTTTCCTCAGCCTCCCTCCTCCCCCCCAGACTCTGATGCCGACTCACGCCTACGCCTCCTCCCCCTCCCCCCCTCCTCTCCCCCGCCCGAGCCTGGGTGCCGAGCGGGGAGAACCAATGGAAGGCCATGATGACGATGAAGATGATGATGATGTTGATGAGGAGGAAGAGGTGGGAGAGGAGCACCGCCATCATCATCATCATCATCACCACGACCACCATCACCCGCGACAACAACGGCGTGACGAGGCGTTGCAGAAACGCCAGCGCCCCCCGCCGAGGGTCCAGCACCGGGGGCTACTGCCAGCGCCGGCGTCGGCGGCGCCTGAGCCGCCGCGGAGGGTCCCGGGGTCGGGGAGGATGGTCCCGGGGCCCGGCGTCCACAGCTGGGGATCGGCCTCCGAGGACAACCTGTCGTCGGCCCGCTCTAGCGTGGTGGGCGGCAGCACGTCGGACAGCTCGCTGTTCACGGACACGGACCGCCAGCCGTCGCCGGGGGGCTGGGAGGACGTGGGAGGTCTGCAGCGGGCCCTGGAGGAGACAGGTGAGGCTGTGAGACGGAGCGAGCGGCTGATTGGTCGGTTGGCTCGTGCAGCTTTTTGGGCTGTGAAGGTTTCCTGGACTGTTGTCTGAGAAATCAAGTCAATTGTGTTTAGGTTCTTGTTTGTACGTACAATCACAATCACCTTTCTAACATGAAACGTGTCTCATCGTAGTCAAACGTCAAGCGATTTAGGGTCACATTTGAGGCAGACGTAGACTTACTTAACCTTCTCCTAGCTCAAGTATAGAGTCTTGACATTCTTGTAAGGATTAAAGGTTCATTATTTCCCATATGGCAAACATTCCCTTTAAGGGCAAAACAAGAAATTAGCAATATTTCAGTATCTCATGCCATAGGATCCTTTCCCTAAGATCTAACCTCACTGTCAACTCCAGTTGCATTTGAAACGTATGGAACTGATTCACATTCATGGACCATAACCGTGACGTTCTTCCTGAAGCCCGTCGCTCCGGCAGTCCGCTATCGAGCGACGGCAACGCGAGTCCCGCCGCGGCCGAGACCAGACGACCTTCTCGATGTTTTGTTTTGCGTGGTTCATGACATTGAGACTACCGGTGCGACCTTATGATTTTCAGGGATGTTAGCGATGGCAGACGGCCTATGTTGGATGTTGGTTGTTGTGGGGTTTTTGGGTTTTTCCACATCTTGGTCAGGGGAGGCGATCTTCACATGTTTTTTTTTTTTTAATTGGGGTTGTTTTACTCCGTAAGGAGACCCCCCGGGGAGCACGGGGAGAACATGCAAACTCCACACGGCGTGCATCTGGTCATCGTGGCCACGACCGGATCGGTGTTGTGTCGTCCACTGAACACGAGGCCCCGGTGTACTCCAAACACTACAAATTAAATCAAAATGCTTCCTTGTTTGAATCTCGGCTGTCAAACCGCCCATCAGGACAGCGCGTTTTCCCGATGAGACGAGACGGAATCAATTTCAATAATCAAATTCAATCACCAACACAACACGTGGTACTGTTGAGCAGTTGCAGGCAGCCCTGTATTCGGGTGCGGGGCGGGGCGGGGTGGGCGTATGGGAAAAGTTGGACTAGTCGGCGAGGGAAGCCTAATGTCAGCGAAGGGAAGCTGTGGGATCAATTCGGTCGCAAAACCTGCCGTTCTGTTTGTGTGAACACGGCAACCAAAAATCGAGAACTACAAAGAAAGAAAACTGCACATTTCTGTTTGTGTGCAACTAGCGGTAACCCACATTCTTTAGTATGAATTCGGTGTAACCGCGTCTTTAAGCAGATACGCCAGTATTACCGGGAGCAAGTACTGCCGACTGTAACCGAGACTCTCCATCCCAACTGAGAAGCCGTCATCAATTAGGGGAGAGAGTAGTATTCAGAATTTTCTTGTATACATTAGTACTGTGGCTTGAGGCTTATATTAGTAGTTATTAGACTTGTCATATAATTTCGACTGTTTGGGTGGAGTAGAGCGAGAATATACGCAAAGCCCAGCAAGGTGCTTCTAGAGAAGCAAGTTGTGTGGCTACGATACCTGCTGCTTGCAATATTACCTATAGTTTTATTACGTGCGAGATTGCCTATGTTTATAGCCATCTTTAACTCGTAGGAGTGGATTTGAAGGAGTCTTGTTGACTAAAACACACCAGGAGTCGTCCGGTCACGCTGGAGCGGTATCTTCGTACATCCCCGTTTCGCGACCAGCGACGACTCTTAAGCAAAATGGACTACGGTCACCTATAACCGCAAAGTGACCTTTCCCATGCTCCAAAGGCTCAAAAAACGTCGGGAGACTGGGGAAAACCGGTATGTTGCAGAGCCTAGGGAGGTAGTGGAGCCAGCTGACCAACACTCCAAGGACGGCGTCATGCCGGGGTAGGCCTGCTAGGCCGGCCCCGAGAGATGGCAGCGCCAGCGGGCCACCGGCGGTGGCTCTAGAGGCCAGGGAAGGTGTCCCACGCACGCGGGGTGAGCCGAGAGGAGCCGCGTTAAGTTGATTTATGAGGTCTTAGGGAGCGGAACGCCCGAGGGACCAGCTCGTCGGGGCCGGATAAAGAAGCAACGGGAGGAGGGAGCAGGCGGGTGAGCGGAGCGAGCGAGCCAGGTAGCACACGGTACACACACGGCTGCCACCGCGTCCTTGTTGGTGATTCACGAAACAGGCAGATGACGTATGGCCATTTTTGATGGCTGAGGATCTTTATTCAATCTGATAGGCTAGCACTTCGCATTATTTACCTAGGATGAACATGCAGCTCTGTTCCGCCCTTCTGTCCGTTACTCCGTCTTCTGCGACGTTTATTAGGTCGTGTTAGTAATAGGGAGCACGACACAGAACAAGCCATCGTCACCACGAGGCGAGGCATCTAGAGGCCTGCTTCCTATTACATTTGATACCCGATCCAGCCTTAAAAGTGCGATATGTGCCTGTTTTCTCTATTGAACCTGGCTCTATGTTTTTTATTGACTTGATCAATTTTACTTTGCTACTGGAACGGTGCGATGCGAGCTTCAAATAGCGAGATCGCGACCAAGTGCGCGGTTCTAGGGTTGCAATTACATTATAATTGTAATTTTTTATGAATCTGTTACTAATTCGGTTTATGAAATCACAAACAATGTGAGATAACACCGACACATACACCTGCTGAGCAGCATAACAAAACTAATGTCGCCATTAATTATCAACAGTAAACCACCGAATATCTAGCGACACTATAACCTCATGTTTGATCCTTGGCCTTAAACCTGCACTCAGTGTATTTCGGTTGCAAAAGTGGACAAGAATAAAATGGTCCCTGGATGGATGAAGAGAAACTTTCAAGTTCAGAGTGTATTTTTCTAAATGTTCTTCTTATATTTTAATGGAGTAATGAGCAGCTGCAGCAGTAGGGCAGGTTTCATGAACGCCACACAAGACACAGAGCCAACCGGTCGCTGATGATCCGTCTCCACCAGGTTCGGCGGACCCCCTGCTTCTCCTCTCCAACGGCCCGTCGCTTCCATCCATCCCAGCTCCGAGGGGCCCAGACGGCCTCCCCTCGACTGGGGCGTCAAGGACGACAGACGAGAAGGCTCCCACCGAGCTGGAGACCTTCCAGACCGCTCTAGCGGAGGAGGAGGAGGAGGGAGGGAGGAGGAGAGAGAGGGAGGGACGGAGGGAGGGAGGAGGGGAGGGAGGGAGGGGAGGACGGAGGGGACGGTTGTCAACGGCGACGCTTGCCTCTTGAGAAAAACCGCTTTACGGTCCATCAGATGCTGAAGTATGGTGCACTCTGGCGCATTCTTAGCCTATAGCTATTACACACCCCGCCATCACTCGAGGACCCCCACAGACACCTCACACACACACACACACACCAACGCACACACACCAACACCAACACACACACCAACACACAGACGTACAGAGACGCACACACAAACAACATTCTTTAGACTTCTTCTTAGACTTCTGGCTCTGGCATCGTTTTCGGCATCACCACTCATTATCATCTTCATCATCATCATCATCGTCATCATTATCATCGTGATCTTCACCAAACTAATGGCGTTCGGTGCAACACTCGTGCCCGTGCAGGGGAAGAAGGGACAGCTGTTTGGACGGCCTTGGTGTATGTTATGTATTACCGCATGTGTTCTTTAAACTTCCTGTTCTGTGTGAAAAGAAAAAAGTGTCTGTTTTGCTGTTTTGTGTGTAATCTGAGCACGTCCGTGGACAGCGGCCTGATTGCATTGTCATAACGTTTAGGAACAAGATTTTAAATCTTAGTAAGCATCACCGCTATGACAAAAACAACACACCACTATTATGGTATAATGCTACATGCTACGTGGAAGAGCATATCAAATGATAGCTCCAACCAAAGAGCGGAGTAAGGGTTAATCATACTAACTCTTAAATAATCTCTTCATATTTACATTTAACAGACACTTTTCGTACAAAGCCACTTTCAACAATAAGTACATTTCTCCAATGAGAGTGAAACAACAAAATCCCCTGACAGTACAGTAAGATTTTAATAGTTTTAAGCTATATATAATTGCAGGGTTAACCCTTTGCTGTTACACAGCAAGATAGCTAGGTTAAGACGCTACACAATGCTAAGTATGATGCTTAAGTGCTGAAATTGGGCTAGGTGTCCAATATGCTTTTCACACTACACTTAACCCCGGGTTAAATGCGGGGTTAAGCAGCGTTTCACACTTGCATTTTTGAAAGTGGGTTAGCACCGCTTTTAACCCTGGGTTAACTAACCCTGCTACGAAGCAGGGTTAACACGCAATTGCGGTGCTAAGAACACTAGTGTGAAATGAATGTGGGGTTAGAAGGTAACAGCGATATCAACGACTATCCATCCAATCACAGACCGCAACCTCACCTCATTTACATATTAATCGCACGCGCATCTGTGAAGGCGATCTTGAAATTAAAATGTAAATTAATTTCTCTGTACTTAAAATAAAATCGAAAACCTCCTCATATACTCTTCTCTTCTCCAGTTTAATTGTTATTCTCTCTCGTCGCTCTCTCTCTCTTTTGTGTGTGTGTGTGTGTGTGTGTGTGTGTGTTTAATTACTATCGCCATCACAGCGGCGTGATGACGTCATTTTGACAGCTAAGCCGGCTAAAATGTAAACAAAGGTCACGTGCTGGGCCGGGCCAATCATTTTCGATAACCCAGTAAATATGCAAATGAGAACGTTAACCCGGGGTCTACAAGCTCACAGTGTGAAACGTTAACCCGGGGTCAATTGTTAACCCGGGGTTAAAGAAAACTAGTGTGAAACGTCAGAAAATTAACCCAGGGTTATTATAACCCAGGGTTAACGTTAACCCAGGGTTAACTTATTCAAGTGTGAAGCCTCAAGCCCCGGTACCCTGGAGGTGGGCGAGGGAAGAGAGGTGGTGGGGTGCGAGGGAGGGAAGCTATGCAGAGGCTTTATCCATACTTGTACTTGTACTTGGTCTGAAAAAAAGTGGTATCGGTGCATCCTTAATTAAGAACATACAATATGCTAAGCAATGCTAAGTACTGTTAATAATGCCAAGACGTACAAACACGCAAGTTAGTGCTCGGGTTAGGAGATGGAAGTTGGGGTTATGCAGAGTCCAGTTGAACTCTGAACAGGTGGGTCTTCAGGTTACATTCCATCATTAGGTGGACTAAGAAGTTGGAAGTTCTGAGAAGAGATAACGGGTCATAGTCGGGTCGTCAATCATCCATCGCCTCGCTCCGGGGTCTCCAGCAAGTTGATGGTAGTTTAAAAAAAGGAAGAAAAGAAACAACAGTCTGAAAAGGATGGCTGCTGAAGGCATGGAGGAGACTCCCACAGCTGTGGTCCTGCTGCTCACCCCCCCACCCCCATGAGTGACAGGCTGTTGGGAGCTGTCTGCACCCTCCCTCAACACCCTCCTCACAGACACCATCCTCCATCCCTCACTGGTCACTCGGTTGCCGTGGGCGACGGGGGAGTGACGGCGGGCCGGGCGATTATTCCGACGGACACGCTGACACTTTCCTTTTTTGGCCTTGGTCTCTCTCTCTCTCTCTGTCTCTCTCTCTCTCTTTCTGTGTGTCTCTCTCTCTTTCTGTGTCTCTCTCTCGTTCTCTCGATCTTTGCTTTCTGTTTATTTGTTGTCATTTTGACGTAGTTTTTTTTGCGACTCATTTCGCCCGTAGAGATTACAGTTTTGAGTGTAGTTGCAGGAAGTGGGGTTTCTCTGGAGCCGTGTGGGCGTGGCTTGGACCTGTGGGGGAGGGGGCAGTGTGTGTGTTACAATGAATGAAGTTGTGTTAATTTGTGATTAATGCTTGGAGGCTTTGTGTTGAATATTTAATGTATTTTTTTTTTTCGGATGGTTTGTCTCTCAAGAGACAACCATCCAGGGAATTATCTTCTGTAGTTTTGGTGTGCGTGTGTGCATGCACGCGTCTGGCCTTATGTGTGTGTCATATTGTGTGTGTGTGTGTGTTTGTGTGTGTGTGTGCGTGCCTATAGCTCTCGGCAACGGTGCATCTGCCCTCGGGGGAGGACTTCAACCTGGACCTCCACCTCCTCCACCCCATCATTGCTCAGCAGAGCACCTTCAAGATCCTCACCACCAAGGTACCACACACACACACCCATACTCTCTCTCTCTCGGCCTCTCTCTCTCTTGACCTCTCTCCCATGCTCACACTTTCCCTTGCCCTCTCTCTCTCTCTTGCCTTCTCTCCCTTGCTCACTCTTTCTCGCTCTCTCTCGCCCTCACTCACTTTCCCATCCTTGCTCTCTCTCTTGGCCTCTCTCTCTCTTGGCCTCTTGGCCTCTCTCTCTCTTGGCCTCTCTCTCTCTTGGCCTCTCTCCCATGCTCACACACTCTCTTGCCCTCTCTCTCTCACGCTCACTATCTCACTCTCGCCCTCTCTCTCTCTCTCTCTTGCATGCTCACTCTCTCGTTCTCGTCCTCTCTCTGTCTCTCTCGCTCTCTCAATCCATCTTTGTCTCTCCTGACCTATCGCTCAATCACTGTCGCTCAATCACTGTCGCTCAATCAGCCTCTCCTTATTTGTCAACCCTCTTTTACACACACACACACACACACACACACACACACACCCACACGGGACTACGTCTGGGATTAGGATAGCATTGACACCCGTCTAAGTTCACTTGACATTTCTC
Source organism: Coryphaenoides rupestris (assembly GCA_002895965.2). Classification (NCBI taxonomy): domain Eukaryota; kingdom Metazoa; phylum Chordata; class Actinopteri; order Gadiformes; family Macrouridae; genus Coryphaenoides; species Coryphaenoides rupestris. Next base: position 91,159 of record PIJE02001486.1, read on the forward strand.
TTGTGCACTCTGCTAGCTTATTGCGTTAGCTCACTACTTACCTCTAGAAACACACACGCTCACGCACTCTACCTCCTGCCTAGCTCACTGCTTTAGCATACTAGCTTTCGAGCAGCGCTACATGCTACGGACAGAGCTCACTGCTTTCGCTAACTAGCCGTCACTCAGCGCTACATGCTACGGACAGAGCTAACTGCTTTCCCATGCTGCTGCTGCTGCCGCTTCTACTGCTAATACTCCTGCTACCTTGAGTCGGTATCTCTCTGATTGCGCAGCGATGCGTTCTGTTTGAAAGCTGAGCCTCTTATCACATCCCGGGATGTAATTAACGAGGCCAGGAGTGAATCCTTAGCGATGCTACGGCTTTAGCGTCACACCGGCACCTGCTACGCTCTCTTTGATACTCGATGTTACCGGTTACCTGATAGATTAGCATCTAAAGCTCCTCCGCCGCATCGATTGGGAAGAAGTTTGATGTTTTCCTACCCCCTTTTTCTGTTAAGTCCTTTTTAATACAGTTTAAAACCTGTAGCCGAGTTGTTAAAAATGTGTACCGCAGTTGAAGGCTAATAGGAGTGTAGGGAATTCTGGGGTGGGGGGGTGAGTTCACACTTTGCTCCTGCTGATTGGTTAGCCCCAGTTCATCTCTCGGGCCAACGAATGCGGGAGCTTCGAGCTCGTGTTTAAAAATACAAAAATAAAACCTCTACACATTCCCAATACACACACACACACATGTGAAAGTACACACACACACACATACGCCGGGTTTACTATACTTGTGAGGACTTTTCACTCACACACACACACACACACACACACACACAAAGACACACAAAGACACACACACATTAAAGCCCCATCCTGGGAGAGTTCCTCGGCGCCGGTGAAGGTGATAACGGGCCTAATGAGGAGGACGGGTCCGTTTTAGCGGGAGCTAAATTAGTGTGTGTTCAGGAGGATGTGGGTTAATGAGAGAGAGAGAGAGAGAGCTGGCGGGGTCGAGTGCTGTCTCAGGGCATCCATTAGAGACTGACTCCCCCCTCCCCCGTCCCTGTCCCGTCCGTTCCCACTCAAATCCGTTTATTTGACGGACGGCTCTGTGGCCCGACCCCTGGCTAGTGCGCTAACCGCGCTGTCGATACAAATAGCAGTGACCGGGTTCGAGTTTGACCCGCGATCAAACACCGCACGCCATCCCCCCTCGCCTCCGATCAATCCCCCCGTCACTCTTGACTCGTTTAAGACATTAAAACAATCAGAAAGGCCATAAAAAAATGTGTGTATAAAACAAAAAAATCCTTTTATTTGATTGATGTGGTTAGCAGCATTCTTGTCAAGGCCCAAGAAGGCCCATTAAGCCATCTTAATAAAAATGTGATTTATCTGGTTGTTTTAATTATTGGCAGCACGGGCGTACCGAAAGGGAAGTGTGAATGGGGTTTTTTTGCGCTCCAGCAAGTTACGTTGGATATTTGGCCTCGCTCGTGACTGTAACTGGGCCCGCTTCTCGGATCAAACTGCAAATTGGACAGATCAGCCCCCGGTGATGTTAATTAATGTTGTTCTTCATGTCACTTCTAATACACACACACAGTGTTGCGTGTGTTTTTCAGGGGGTTGTTTTTTTTTCAACTGTCAGTTGAAGCGCACACACACACACACACACACACACACACTGAGCCACACACCCAGCCAGCCAGCCAGCGATTTCAAAAATCTGTTTTTCTCTCTATTTATAAAGCGTAAATCGCACAGTTTCTTCAAAAGGTCTGTTGAAAAGTGTTGATTAGTCGAGCTCAATAGCCATCATCATGGTTTATGTTTCTTCTCATAATGTCGTCTAATAATCGTTGATAATAATAATGATGATCTCAAATAACGGTTTGTATTGAAACAGCCCTGCGCGCCCTAGCTGAGCAGAGGCTGCTGAGAAACAGGCTGTTTCTGCGTAGACCAGCAGAAACATAAGCCTACCTGTCACTCTCTCCCTCTCTCTCTCCCCCCCCCCTCCCTCTCTCTCTTTCTTTCTCTTTCTCACGCTCTGTCTCTCGCCCTTTTTCTATCCTTCTCTCTAGCTCTCGATCACTCCCTCCCTCTCCTTCTCATTCTTCCCATCTCCATCTCTCTCTCACACACCCTCTGCTCTCTCTCTCTCTCTCTCTATCTGTCTCTCTCTGTCTCGGTCTCTCTCTCTCTCTCTCTCTCTCTCTCTCTCTGTCTCTCTCTGTCTCGGTCTCTCTCTCTCTCTCTCTACACTTTCTGTCTCCCTCTAATGACTACATTCCTGCAGATGCAACACACCACACGTACACGGCAAGTTGTGCAAAGTTTCCCACTCGCACACCTCACTCATTCACTGCCTTCTCCATGGCAACAGTGGACAGGGCATGCCGACAGAGCACGTGGGCTGCAACTTAAGCAGGGGCTCCGTCTGAGGGAGACCAGGGGGCGGGGCTTAGTCTCTCTCTGTCTCTCGCGCTCTCTCTCTCTCTTCTCTCACACACACACACACGCTTTCCTTTTCTTTCTCTCATTCTCTCTCTCACTTATTTCTCTCTCGCTGTCTCTCTCCCATTCTCTTTCTTTCTCATTTTATTTCTTTCAACTATTTCAATTCAATTCAATTGATTTATTTTTCTCTCTCTCTCTCGCTCTCTCTCTCTCTCTCTCTCTCTCTCTCTCTCTCTCTCTCTCTCTGCGCTCACCTCTCTTGACCTGCCTCTCTCACACCTTTACCTTTCTCCAGACCTGTCTCTATTTCCATCCGTCTCTCTCTCACCTCCCCTTTTTTTTCTCTTGACCTGTTGCTCATTCAATCTATCACTCTCTCGCTCACTCTCTCTCTCTCTTTCTTCATCGGTCTCTCTCTCACACACCTACACACACACACACACACACACACACACACACACACACCACACACACACACACACACACACACACACACACACACACACACACACACACACACACACACCCCACACACACAAGGCTACCTCTGGGATAACATTGACACTGGTCTGAGCTTTTGGAGGAGATGTTGGGATGGGTGGAGGAGGAGGGGGGGGAGGGGGAGGAGAGAGAGGTGTGTGTGTGTGTGTGGGGTGGGTGGGGGGGCAGCATGGTCTAAGCTTTCCTTCTCCATCACAAAGCCCTGAGTGTTCTCTGGTCCACCGGGCTCCACGGGTCTGCAGGGCTGAGCACACACGCACGCACACACACGCACACGCACACGCACGCACATATACACACACGTACGTTTGCAGCATTCTTGTTGAGAAGGGAATGCTGAACAGAAATGTGTCAGGTAAGCTGTGTGTGTGTGTGTGTGTGTGTGTGTGTGCGCGTGTGTGTGCGTGTGTGTGTGTGTGTGTGCGCGCCGTCATGCATATATGCAAGTAAGGGTTCTTTCTCCATACATGTCAGAGAGAACTGGGGTGTTTCTGTGTATTTCTGAGGTGGTTTATGGGGAGGGGCCTGGCAGGGGGGGAGGGGCCTACTGAATCAGCACATGGACCCACTCTGTCCCCTGAGACCTTCGTCTTCACATCTCACTCTGTCTCTCTGTCTCTGTTGCTCTCGGTGTCGCTCTCTGTCTCTCTGTCTCTCTCTCTCTCTATCTGTTTCTCTGTCTGTCAATTCAATTCAAGAAAGCTTTATTGGCATGAACGTTATAGCAACATTATTGCCAAAGCCACATACATACAAACATGGAATAAGTAAGTAAATAACAATAATAACAATAACATTGCAAAATACGACCGATGTAATAATAAATACACCACATTAAACAGAAATGGAGTTGGTGTGGCCTCACTGGCTGTCCCTCAGGTTATGGCAGCTGCTATGAATTTCGCTGCCAGAGTGGCCAGGTCCTGCTTCTCTCCCAGGATGTGTGGTAGTTTCTCTTTGTTTGTATATTTTCGAGACTCCGGGAGGATTAAGCTGAAGTGCAGCTCTGTCTCTACAGCCCCCAGACTGCAGTGCGAGCACAGCCTCTCCTCTCTGGGCAGCCAGGTCTGTCTGGGTCTACCTTTGCTCACTGAGTATGTACATTGTCATGGCTTTCCTGACTTTTATATCTTTTACTGTAAGTAGCCGTTGTATATTCACGTTTGAGGGCCCAATAGCATTGTAATTTGTGTTGTCTTTCCAATGGGTGATGTAAATGTCCTTTCTGGCTGTAGTGTTGTTGTCCTGCGCTCCTGTGATGTGAGCTGGTGTTAAATCACTCTGTCTTGTTCAGTGAGCGCCTTCCTATATTCAGCTCTTGGCTTGTCAGAGCTATACAGTGGAGTGAGTGAATGGGGCTCGCTCATTCTTAGGTGTTGCCAGAATTTCACTGATCTTTTTTATATATTGATAATTAGAGGGTCACTCTCTCTCTGTGTCTCTCTCTCTCTCTCTCTCTCAATTTAAATTTTCAATTTAAAGAGCTTTATTGGCATGGGAAACGTACATTTACATTGCCAAAGCGAGTGGTAAATAAAAACAAATACAA
>PIJE02001486.1:100662-102194 GCA_002895965.2 Coryphaenoides rupestris
ACCAGCTGTTCCAGCAGATCTACTCGGACGGCTCCGACGAGGTCAAGCGCGCCATGAACAAGTCCTTTGTGAGTACAACGTCACTTGCTGGACATAATAATCAGCATAATCCCACATGTCGGAAAATGCTTCTTTCCGAATATGGCATAATTCAGAATATCGGAATATGCCGTTTACATGACCATATAATACATACTCAGACTAATGGTGGAATATCAGTGTGCATGTAAACGTACTCAATGATTAAGATTGATCACCCAGACTGGGCTGGGCGTGGGCGGGGATAATTGATCACTAATTGGTGTCAGGATCGTCTAGTGGGGCGGGGTCTCCAAGGCGAGAGGTTCCTGCCCCCTTCCAGAGACGTCTCTGAGCTCGATGTCCAACCCTCCCACCTGCTCAAGACCGACCGGTTTCTAGAATGAGTCACTGACTCTCTGTTGGATAATAAAGTGTCTTCATAGTAAATATTCTGATATGTGATGTGTTTTTCTTTGACAAAAAGGTGGAATAAATTGCAGCAAACTTAGAGTTTTACGTGTTTGAGCTAAAAGCCCGTGCTTCGTTGGTGGTGGGATTAACGTGAACAAATTTGAGACAACAGGTATCTTTGGTTCAGCAAAACCAAACAAGCAAACAAAAATATAAAAAGACAGCGTTTTGAGACTTTAAACAAAAGCTTCGGATTTGACTGGACATTTTGTATTGTATGCTTTAAAGAGAAACAAATTAACGAGGCGAAAAAGTTCAGTTTTATTCAGTTTGTAGTTCAGTGATTTGATATGGAGGTATATGGCAGGCAAGGAGATGCCTGAGCGAAAACGGGACCTCGGCCGCGATGAGTTCTGCTGTCTGTACTTACATCCTCTTGATCCATTAACACGCTGCAGTACCATGATGGTCTGGGGCTCTGTTGTCACTGAGGGTCTGTTGTCCTCTCGTGTCCCTGAACTCTACTCTCTATCCCCCCCCCCCGCGCGCAGATGGAGTCCGGTGGTACGGTCCTCAGCACCAATTGGACGGACGTGGGCAAGAGAAATGTGGATGTTAGTCCGCCCGACGACGCAGAGTTCAAGAAGTACTGAGCAGCAGCACCGCCCCCTCTCTCTCTCTCTCTCTTGCTTTCTCTCTCGCTCGCTCCCGCTCTCTTGCTCGCAGTCTCTCTCTCTCTCTATTTCTCTCTCCTTGTCTCTCTCTCTCGTTTTTCACCCTCTATCTATCGCCTCTTTCATCTCCTCCTCCTCCTCCTCCTCCTCCTCCTCCTTCTCCTTGGTGGAGGTCATTGCTGTTGAATCGCCGCCACAATCTTTGGCGATCGCCGGCCCATTCCCCTGCCCCCTCCACACCCACCCCCCTTCCCCGCCTCCTCTGAGCGGCCATCGCCCGTCATTTTTGGCCGTCACCGGACCGGATCGGACAGGACCGAACCCCGGACAGGAAGGATGGAGCCCCATGAAGCCAGATGCTCCATACTTCCCTCCAGGAGATTGTCCTTGGAACCCCAGCAGCTGGTCGGTCGGTCGGTTGGCTTG
>PIJE02001486.1:103107-108107 GCA_002895965.2 Coryphaenoides rupestris
ACGTGCTGAAGGGCTGGGAAAGTCCGAAGTGCAAGCACCCACAGCACGCACACACACACACACACACACACACGCACGCACGCACGCACGCACGCACACACACACACACACACGCATGCCACACACAAGCACACACACACACGCACAGGCCCCCAGCAGGCAGGCAGCGAGGGCTTCTGTGACTTCAAACGGGGGGGGTGTTAAGCGCTTTGCATCGTGGGTAAGATCTGGGGAGGTGTGACGGAGTCTTTTAGTCTCATTACAGGGTTCTGGAAGCAGTGCCCCTGCACGTGTGTGTGTGTGTGTGTGTGTGCAATAGTCTTGAAAGGGTTCTGGAATGCTCCAGAAATGTTCAATGTTCTAGAAAGAAAGTGACACTATGCTTCCTTGCCAAAGAAAGAAAGCCTGTTTACATCATAACAGTGTTCATGGAGGGTGTTGGCTTTAAAAGGAGGGGGGAGAACTTTAATTAATCAGTAATCATTAACCGTTTTCCTTTATTTTTTTTAAGAAAAAAAAAGACTTTATTCATTGATATTGCACTTCCAAAATTGTTGCTTTAATCTAGATAGATACACGTTGCTAGAAAATATTGAATCATGTATATATATTTATATACTTTTATATATATATATATATATATATGGTTGTGTGACTGTCAGTTGTCTACATAAGCAAGAGAGAAATGTCTCATAGGCGTGCTGAGAGGTTAAACACACAAGGCTCACACACACAAGGCACAGATATCTTTTAAACATTTGGACTCTTTAAACCAGAGAGTCATTTATGTTGACAATACGTCGTTTAAAATTTGAAACCGTTCATGTACTGCAGGTCCATGCAAGCAAAACCAAAAAAAACAAAAAACAAGACAAGACAACGGGTGATCGAAGAGTTTAACAACACCAATAATCTTTATATATTTATAAATACCATTTCATAAAACCCTCTCTGTGTGGCGTTTTACACACCTCACCGCTCGACACGCGAACTCGCCGGCTCGTAAACGTCGCTTGCTGAATGTTAACAAGCTTTCCGTGTTCCCCAGCTCTATAAAACACCCGTGTGCTATTAATTTTTATTCATCTCCAATTAGGCGAGCGTTTGATTATTCACATAGCGGCGGCGGTCGGGGGTCGGGACGAGAAGAAGAACACCTTCGGCACGCAACACGCCGACACAACGCGTGTGTCCCACATTCCCTCTCCGTGAAGCGTTGCGTGTGTGTGTGTGATGCAACGTAGCCTTCCGGTGAATGCGCCGTGTCGCTATCGCTAATGTAGCCCTCTAGCACCTAGCCAGCGTACACCCAGTCCCTCCCCCCCCCCCCCCACCCCACCCGTTACACCTCAACTTTTGTGACCCGTCAAATTCCGTGACCTACGACCTTCCTCACAGACGTGTAAATGGCTAAAATGCGCCTGCGTTGGTGAGTCAAATTGTCTGGGTGTATACAAACTGAACAGCCGACCCTAAACGAAACAAACCATTGAAATGTACAATGAGGACTTTTACAGGGCACCTATTTCACCACCAGGTGTGAGCAGTCATGACGAGCCCTTTCAAAATTGTCATGTGACGACCCTCTAGTCTAGTGACATCACAAGTGGGAGTGTCCACCCAGAAAGCCCGATGGATAGATCAGCCTCCCGGTTGGACGGCTGGTAGTCTGATCTCGTCATCATACATCATCATCATCATCATCATCTGGCTGGACACGCCCACTTGATGTGATGTCACGATGTCACGATGACAACTTTAGTCACATGACAATTATGAATGGCGTCTTGTAATGGCTAATCACGCTCACGCCGGGTGGTGAAATCGGGGCTCCTCTAAGAACAGCGGACGTCTCATGAGGCACCTTGGTGTAAAACATTCACAACGGATGTTGCTCCGACCACACGGTCACGAAACTCCTATGGGTGGGCGGGGCATTTCAGTGTAACGCCCTCCCCCCCCCCCCGTTCCCACACACACACATGTACACACATGTACACGCATGTACACATAAAACATAAACAGAACACGAGTCATGAGTTCTTATTCCCAATAAATGCTCTCACTCTCTCTCTCTCTCTCTCTCTCTCTCTCTCTCTCTCTCTCTCTCTCTCTTGATGTATCATTTTATCCTGATAACGGATCATAGAGAATCCGCAATCACATCCCCAGTAGCCTATAGATAGCGCAACTCTGAATTATGAAAGAAGTAAAAGTAGGGGGGGGGTGGGGGCCATCAATTCTGCTTCTCATCTCGACGCGCACCTCTCGACCCCGGGCATCCGGCGGACCGAGAGGAAGCCCTCTCTCCTGCTCTCTCTGGGGGCTGGGGGCGGGGGCTGGGGCTCTCTCTCTCTCTCTCTCCCTCTCTCTCCATCTCTCTCTCTCTCACACCACACAAGGCCCCCATTCACTTTAGTTTGCCATGTGTGGATGTGGCGTTTTATTTACCTTGAGTTATTTGTCTACCTCTCTCTCTCTCTCTCTCTCTCTCTCTCTCTCTCTCCTCTCTCTCTCTCTCTCTCTGTCTCTCTCCCCTTTCCATAAATGCTATAATAAATATACTACAGAACTATTGATGTGAACTTAATTAAAAAAAATACAATAAAAAATAAAACCCGGGTAAATATGACCGTTTCAACGTACGTGTCTTTCGTTGTTGTTCCAAACGTAAAAAGCCCCGACGGCGCCGAACAGGAGCAGGATTGCGCCCGCGATCAGCACCGCGACCCCGGCCCTCAGGAGCCGCCCGGTGCCCGCGGGCTTGGCGGCCACGGAGGCGGAGTAGGCCTGCACACACACACACACACACACACACACACGCACACACACACACACGCACACACACACGCACACACACACACACACGCACACACACACACACACAGAGACGCACACACGCACACACACATTAAATTACAGTCACTCATTACCGTCAAATCCGTCAATCGTTTGAAGGAAATCTGTTGTGTATTTACATTGTATTTTACATTTACATTTAACAAAAAAATGTAACGAGGCCCTCTAAAACTACTTTTTTTTGGGGGTTTTTTGGTGCACTCACCGGCGGCATGAACTGCTGCAGGTCCTCGGGCCCCGCGGACGCCATCGGTACTTTCTCCGAAGTCATGTCTGCTGCTGCTGCTGCTGCTGCTACCTGGACGAGGCTTCACACCTGAGCAACCCTGCAGTCCGATCTAACTACAGGCTCACTCTGTCTCCCTCTCTCTCTCTCTGTGTCCACACAAACTCCCCCCTACACCCCTCTGTAGGCCCCTCTCCCTCCCCCTTGCTCTCTCCCCCCCCTCTCTCTCTCTCTCTCTCTCTGTCCTCTTCCCTCTCTCTCCCCCCCCCCCTCTCTCCTCTCTCTCCCCCTCTTCTCTCTCTCTCTCTCCCCCTTCTCTCTCCCCCCCTCTCTCTCTCTCTTCTCTCTCTCCCCTCTCCCCCCCCCCCCCCCTCTCTCTCTCCCTCTCTCCTCCCCCTCTCTCCTCCCCCCCCCCTCTCTCTCTCTCTCTCTCTCTCTCCCCCTCTCTCCACCTTTCCCCCCTCCCCCGTCGTCGTCGGGACTATATTCCCTATTTTCCTCTCTCCTCTCTCCCCCCCCACCCCCTTCCCCCGTCTCTCTCTATCCCTCCTCCCTGTAATTCTCTCTCTCACCCCTCTCTCGCTATCTCCCCCTCCCCTCTCACTCCCTCTCTCATTCCCCCTCTCTCCCTCTCTCCACTTTCCCCCTCTCCCCCCCTCTCTCTCTCTCTCCCCTCCCTCTCTAATCCCCCCTCCCTCTCGCTCTCTCGCTTCTCTCTCTCTTTTTCACTCTCACTTCTTCCCCCCTCTCTCTCTCTCCCTCTCACCACCTTTCCCCCACCCTCTCACCACTCTCCCCACCCTCTCCCTCCCCTTCTCTCTCTATCCCCCTCCGTCTCGCTCTCTCTCCACTCTCTCTCTTTCGCTCTCACTTCCCCCCTCTCCCCCACCCTCTCTCTCTCTCTCCCTCCCTCTCTCTCTCTCTCTGCCTCTCTCTCTCTCTCTCTCTCTCTCTCTGCCACCCCCCCCCCCCACCTCTTCTCCCTCACACCCCCTCCCCTTTCGTGTCTTTACAAACCTGCCCCTCCTGGGGGAGAGAGAGAGAGAGAGAGAGAGAGAGAGAGAGAGAGAGACCTCACAGGAGACAGAACAACATTCAGCTGGCGGCGTGCCTGCGTCTCTCTCTCTTTATGGAGTACAGCTTTAAATACATTTTTTATAACAATCCTCCCGTCGTGATTATGTTTTCTGAGCACGCCAGGCTGTGTTTAAGCAAGACGCCGCCTAAATAAGACCATAATTCAGGAGGAGGATTTTATTCAAGGTCAAATGAAGAGCAAAACTACTGGATCTATTGTAGTCTGGCAAGCGGGCTGCATAGCACGTGCTCTGACTGACTGTGTGTGTTGTGTGTGTGTGTGTGTGTGTGTGTGTCTTTACAGTCACACACACACACACTCACACACACACACACAGGCTTACAGTATGAGATGCTTTTAGCAGGTGCATGATATGTGTATGTCCTATATGTCCTCATTTGAATCCATGTTTTGGTCTCAGTGATATTAAAAACGTTTCACTCATATGCAAATAATAGTCCGCTTAGCCGTGTCAGACTCAAACTGTGCGCTGGAGGTTAAATGGTGAAAGTACTGTATATGGCTGAAGGGCACATATACTGTATTTTCCATCTTGTTCATTCACACGTATATAATAGTTTCCGTTTTGCGTGTTTAGAGAGGGGGTGGGGGGGGGGGGTTGTTATGTACATTACATTATGCACATTTTACGCACTGGACGACAGGACACGTCCTCCCTTGGTATTATAAGGGTTTATGGGCAACAAATGACAAGGTTATGGTCCGACACTGCACAGTATTGACCTGTAACCGGTGGTTTTTTCTCCCGGAATGTGTTTTTCTTCCTTCTATCTCTGAGAGTCTTCCTCCAAGAACAAAGGGAAAAAGGGAATATCG
>PIJE02001486.1:113107-118107 GCA_002895965.2 Coryphaenoides rupestris
GACACCCTGCGTCACCGTTCATTAAAAACATCTCAGGGACGGAGAGACGGGAACGCACTAAAAATAGGAAAGCCTCTCAGTCCACCTCTCTCTCTCTCTCTCCACCTCTCTCTCTACCTCTCTCTCTCTCTCTCTCTCTCTCTCTCTCTCTCTCTCTCTCTCTCTCTCTCTTCTCTCTACCTCTCTCTCTCTCCTCTCTCTCTCTCTCTCTCTCTTCTCTCTCTCTCTCTCTCTCTCTCTCTCTCTCTCTCTCTCTCTCTCTCTCTCTCTCTCTCTCTCTCTCTCTCCTCTCTCTCTCCCTCTCTCTCTCTCTCTCTCTCTCTCTCTCTCTCTCTCTCTCTCTGCCCTCTCTCTACCTCTCTCTTTCACTGGCTCCTCGCTCTCTGTCACACTCTCTCTACCTCTCTCTCTCCCCTCTCTCTAACTCTCTCCTTCACTGCCCCCACCCCCCTCTCTTTAGAGAGAGAGAGAGAGAGAGAGAGAGAGAGAGAGAGAGAGAGAGAGACCTCACAGGAGACAGAACAACATTCAGCTGGCGGCGTGCCTGCGTCTCTCTCTCTTTATGGAGTACAGCTTTAAATACATTTTTTATAACAATCCTCCCGTCGTGATTATGTTTTCTGAGCACGCCAGGCTGTGTTTAAGCAAGACGCCGCCTAAATAAGACCATAATTCAGGAGGAGGATTTTATTCAAGGTCAAATGAAGAGCAAAACTACTGGATCTATTGTAGTCTGGCAAGCGGGCTGCATAGCACGTGCTCTGACTGACTGTGTGTGTGTGTCTTACAGTCACACACACACTCACACACACACACACACACACACACACACACACACACACAGGCTTACAGTATAAGATGCTTTAGCAGGTGCATGATATGTGTATGTCCTATATGTCCTCATTTGAATCCATGTTTTGGTCTCAGTGATATTAAAAACGTTTCACTCATATGCAAATAATAGTCCGCTTCGTCGTGTCAGACTCAAACTGTGCGCTGGAGGTTAAATGGTGAAAGTACTGTATATGGCTGAAGGGCACATATACTGTATTTTCCATCTTGTTCATTCACACGTATATAATAGTTTCCGTTTTGCGTGTTTAGAGAGGGGGTGGGGGGGTGGGGGGTTATTATGTACATTAACATTATGCACATTTTACGCACTGGACGACAGGACACGTCCTCCCTTGGTATTATAAGGGTTTATGGGAAACAAATGACAAGGTTATGGTCCAACACTGCACAATATTGACCTGTAACCGGTGGTTTTTGTCCCGGGGAATGTGTTTTCTTCCTTCTATCTCTGAGTCTTCCTCCAAGAACAAAGGGAAAAAGGGAATATCGAGCTGACCTTCTCTTGACGCTGCAAGGACATACTAGGCAGCACTACCGGGACAATGGCGACTCCTATCGGCCAGCAGCGGTAGTGTGTGTTCTGTGTTGCGTGTATTGCGCTGTATGCAGATTTCCAAACAACCCCTGAGGTACACAAAGAGTCTGGGACAAGGTGACAGTTTCATCAGGGTATTTCAAAGTTTATTTTCTTTTAGAATATTACGATTAGAAAAAACCTATATACAAGTACATCATTGAGCTCAAATAATGTCGTATACGCTTTATCAACTTTATACATTGCGGGTCACCTTAAGCGTCAATAAAGTGGATAGTCTCCGAAAGCCATTTTAAATAGCATGCATGCCTTAAGTTTAATAATTACAATTCATATGTACATACTGTATATTCCTGTATTTAATTATTGTTACTTTTATAAAAATATATACTCTCTGTATAATATGTACATAAAAACTTGCATATGATACGCACCCATCTGTCCAACTAGTTCCTCTCAAAGGGACCGAACGGACTCTTTCACAATAAAGCATTTTTTAAAATAATAAAACACAAATATTAAGGATATAAACTTATACGCGTATATACACACACTCACCGACCGCAATAGCAACAGTTTGTGCACATTTCTTTAACATGTGATTCCCATTGTCGAACGTTTATAAATTAAATAAGAAAACACAGTGTACAGTTACCGAGTGCATAAGTGTGTGTGAGTGTGTGTCTGTGAGTGTGTGTCTGTGAGTGTGTGTGAGTTATCATTGGCAAATTGTGTGTTTGTGTGTGTATGAGTGTGTGCGCCAGTTGCATCCACATGTGTGTGTGTGTGTTGTTATTATTATTATTACTATCACTACACGTCCTCAGAGGAGGCGGGGCATCGGGGGGGCGGGCTGGGCGTGTACACGGGGATGTTGATGATGTCACCGATCTCCTGGTGGCCCCGCCCCACCATGACGGCGGTGGTGGCGGTTGGGGGGGCAGGGCACGGCGGGGGCGGGGCATGGCGGGGCGGAGTCACCAGCACGTAGTCGTACTCGGAGTGCAGCACCTTCTCGTAGACGCTCTGCAGGCCCAGTGTCTTGGGCAGCTGGGCCTGGTAGTAGTGGTCCCTCCGCTGGGCGTCCCGGGGCAGCGAGGCCGTCTTGGGCAGCTGCAGGCCGCCACCGCCGACGACGCCGCCGCTGAAGGAGGAGAGGGCGGGCGGCGGCAGGGCGAGGACCGGGGCCGGGGACAGAGTCTGGGCCAGACCCAGGGCTGGTGCCGGAGCCGGGGACCGGGCCGGCGAGGGCGGCGGCATGAGGGGGTTGGCACGCACCGCCGAGGGGCTCCAGCAGCGGTCCGAGTGACCCAGGATCTTACACTCGCTGGTGCACGCCCACAGACCTGCCAGGACATGGGGGGGACACACACCGGTGGTTAGTTGCTGCTCAGACCCCAACACTCAACACCAAACACCACCCATGATACCCCAAATATGTTTATTCCTTGAGCAATCGGGTCCTCACCGTTCTGGCCGCCCATGGGCGGAGCCATGGGGAGGTCTTTGTGTCGGCCCGCGTCACCGCTGACGTCGCTGTCGCTGTCGTTGAAGTCGCTGTCGCCCTTGCCGCTGTCCTTGCCGCTGAACACCGGGTCCCGGGCCGAGATGGTGGTGTACGAGTTTCCCTTCCAGATGGTGATGGGCCTCACCGCCTCCTTGCCGTTCCCGTAGCCCGGCAGAGTGGAGTAGCCCTGAGAGAGAGAGAGAGAAACAACCATAAAGATGTTAATACCCACAGTTGAATTGGTAGTAGTAACGTAGTAAAGTCGTAGTAGTAGTAGTATAAGTACAAGTACAAGTATAAGTATAAGTACACCAAAAGTAAGCACAAAGTCACCTCGAGTTTGTTCCCCCGCAGCTTGCTGTCAGACTCGTACACGCAGGGCACCTCGCTGCCGTCCTCCGAGGCCGAGCACATGTCGCCGCCCCCGGGGGCCGAGGTGAACCCGCCGCCCGCCTGGTGCGCGCTGGTGTACGAGTGGGAGTCGAAGCCCCCCACGCCCCCCGCCGCGCCGGAGCCGTGCAGAGGCAGCAGGGGGTTGTCGGCCAGGTTGCGGCTGCGCTCCAGCGTGCACTTCTCCGCGTACGAGTCGCCGTCCTCCGCGCCGCTCTTGTCCCCCGCGTGGTGCTTGCGGCGGTTGCACGTGGTCGCGATGAGGATGATGGCGAGCAGCAGCAGCGTGCAGCTTCCCGCCAACACGACGATGATCACCACCGACAGGTCCCACTGTGTGTGCGCCTCGCCGCCGCCGCCGCCACCGCCGCCGTCGGCCTGGTGGTACACGGCGGTCCGGTCGCTCGGCGGGGCGCCCGCGATCACCAGGAAGTGCAGCGTGGCGGTGGAGGTGAGCGCGGGACGCCCGTTGTCGCTCACGGTCACCGTGACGCTCAGCGTGTCGTCCACGTCCTGGTGGCTCAGCAGCGGCCGGTTGAGGTACACGTCCCCCGTCACTTTGTTGACGGAGAACACGGACGACGACGCGTCGCCGCCGGGGGTCGTCGCCGCCGCCAGGCCGTAGCACAGCTCCGCGTTCACGCCCTCGTCCGAGTCCCGCGCCTCCACGCGCGTGATGACGTAGCCGGTCGGCGCGTCGCGGGGCAGCAGGACCTCGGCGGACCCGTTGTGGAGCGCCGGGTGCACCACCACGGGCGAGTTGTCGTTCTGGTCCACGATCCTGATGTAGACGTTGGCGCTGCCGGAGAGGGCCGGCGAGCCGCCGTCGCTGGCCGTGACGCGCAGCTCCAGCTGCTTCATCACCTCGTAGTTGAAGCTGCGGAGCGCGTAAAGCGAGCCGCTCGCGGGGTCCAGGGACACGAAGGTGGAGATGGGGGGGGGGGGAGCCCCCCCGCATGGGTAGGTGTCCGCCAGCTTGTAGGTGACCTTGCCGTTTGACCCCATGTCCAGGTCCCGCGCCACCACCGTGGCGACGTAGGCGCCGGGCGCGTTGTTCTCCACCACCGCCACCTCGTACACCGCCTTGGTGAACACGGGCGCGTTGTCGTTCTCGTCCGTCAGCCGGATGGTGTACTGCGTGATGGTCCGGAACGGCGGGGAGCCCAGGTCCTCCGCCACCACCGTCAGGTTGTACTCGGGGATCTTCTCGCGGTCCAGCGGGTTCGTGCTCACGATCATGAAGCTGTCCTCGTACGCCTGCTGCAGCCGGAAGTGGTCGTGGCCGTACAGCGTGCAGTGCACCTGTCCGTTGGCGCCGGAGTCTCGGTCCGAGGTGCTGACGAGCGCCACGAAGCTCTCCCGCGCCGCCGCCTCGGTGATGTACGCGATGCCCGCGGTGCTGGAGGTCATGGGCGTGATGGATATCTGCGGCGCGTTGTCGTTGACGTCCTGCACCTGCACGACGATCTTGCAGACGGCCGGGCTCGGGTTCGGACCCAGGTCACTCGCCTGCACGTCGAACTCGTACGTGGTCTTGCTCTCAAAGTCGACGGGGCTCTCGAGCGTGAGGCGGCCCGTCTTGCGGTCCACGCGGAAAAGTTGCCGTATCTCGGCGGGCACTTGGTGGCCGAAGCCGTACACCACCTCTCCGTTCAGACCCTCGTCCGGGTCCTCGGCGTTCAGGTCCAGCAGCAGGAAGCCCACGGGCGCGTC
>PIJE02001487.1:0-12500 GCA_002895965.2 Coryphaenoides rupestris
CGGGTTTGGAGGTCTGCCTGTTGTTGAGAAAATATTCACTGTCATTTGAGAATTGTGTGAAAAGCAATTGAGAAAAAACAGCATAACTTTCAGCAGAAGATAAAAAAATACAGTGTGCCAGGTTTGATTCTTGCTGCCCGCATCAAGTTCAAACTGGAGTTGAAGTCTGTAGTGTAGTAGGCTACACACACACACACACACACACACACACACACACACACACACACACACACACACACACACACACACACACACACACACACACACACACACACACACACACACACACACACACACACACACCACACACACACACACAACCACACACACACACACACACACACACACACACACACACATCACTCTTAACCTATCTCAAGCTGCCCTTTGCGGCACTAATGAACAGCATCAGGTGGCCTTCACAGCTTGGTAGTAATTTGCAATCGTAATTTGGGCTCTTTATGAAGCGTGTTCCTTCAGGAAGGGGCTACCTAGCACCATGTTCCTTCAGGAAGGGGCTACCTAGCACCATGTTCCTTCAGGAAGGGGCTACCTAGCACCATGTTCCTTCAGGAAGGGGCTACCTAGCACCATGTTCCCTCAGGAAGGGGCTACCTAGCACCATGTTCCTTCAGGAAGGGGCTACCTAGCACCATGTTCCCTCAGGAAGGGGCTACCTAGCACCATGTTCCTTCAGGAAGGGGCTACCTAGCACCATGTTCCTTCAGGAAGGGGCTACCTAGCACCATGTTCCTTCAGGAAGGGGCTACCTAGCACCATGTTCCTTCAGGAAGGGGCTACCTAGCACCATGTTCCTTCAGGAAGGGGCTACCTAGCACCATGTTCCTTCAGGAAGGGGCTACCTAGCACCATGTTCCTTCAGGAAGGGGCTACCTAGCACCATGTTCCTTCAGGAAGGGGCTACCTAGCACCATGTTCCTTCAGGAAGGGGCTACCTAGCACCATGTTCCTCAGGAAGGGGCTACCTAGCACCATGTTCCTTCAGGAAGGGGCTACCTAGCACCATGTTCCTTCAGGAAGGGGCTACCTAGCACCATGTTCCTTCAGGAAGGGGCTACCTAGCACCATGTTCCTTCAGGAAGGGGCTACCTAGCACCATGTTCCTTCAGGAAGGGGCTACCTAGCACCATGTTCCTTCAGGAAGGGGCTACCTAGCACCATGTTCCATCAGGAAGGGGCTACCTAGCACCATGTTCCTTCAGGAAGGGGCTACCTAGCACCATGTTCCCTCAGGAAGGGGCTACCTAGCACCATGTTCCTTCAGGAAGGGGCTACCTAGCACCATGTTCCCTCAGGAAGGGGCTACCTAGCACCATGTTCCTTCAGGAAGGGGCTACCTAGCACCATGTTCCTTCAGGAAGGGGCTACCTAGCACCATGTTCCTTCAGGAAGGGGCTACCTAGCACCATGTTCCTTCAGGAAGGGGCTACCTAGCACCATGTTCCTTCAGGAAGGGGCTACCTAGCACCATGTTCCTTCAGGAAGGGGCTACCTAGCACCATGTTCCTTCAGGAAGGGGCTACCTAGCACCATGTTCCCTCAGGAAGGGGCTACCTAGCACCATGTTCCTTCAGGAAGGGGCTACCTAGCACCATGTTCCTTCAGGAAGGGGCTACCTAGCACCATGTTCCCAGGAAGGGGCTACCTAGCACCATGTTCCTTCAGGAAGGGGCTACCTAGCACCATGTTCCTTCAGGAAGGGGCTACCTAGCACCATGTTCCTTCAGGAAGGGGCTACCTAGCACCATGTTCCTTAAGGAAGGGGCTACCTAGCACCATGTTCCTTCAGGAAGGGGCTACCTAGCACCATGTTCCTTCAGGAAGGGGCTACCTAGCACCATGTTCCCTCAGGAAGGGGCTACCTAGCACCATGTTCCTTCAGGAAGGGGCTACCTAGCACCATGTTCCTTCAGGAAGGGGCTACCTAGCACCATGTTCCTTCAGGAAGGGGCTACCTAGCACCATGTTCCTTCAGGAAGGGGCTACCTAGCACCATGTTCCTTCAGGAAGGGGCTACCTAGCACCATGTTCCTTAAGGAAGGGGCTACCTAGCACCATGTTCCTTCAGGAAGGGGCTACCTAGCACCAGGAGACTAGAAAATCGCTTTACATGCAATGCATAGGCTTGTAAAACTCAACCCTAATCCTAACTCGACGAAAAGTCTTTGTGGTTACAGACTGTAGCCTCTATTTGAGAAATTATTATTATGAAAACACATGTACAATATGGACAGTGTGTAATGTACGATATATACAAGTTGTACATGACCAACAACTAAGTTTGACAACAAGTTTGCCATTTAAGTTAATTGACGCATAAGTGTCTCGAACTTCCCCCAAACTTATCATGAAACCGCAAACTAATAAAGAGACATATTGCCATTGTCTACATTTCCCTCGTGTTCGCATTGCAAAATAATTGTGCTTCTCCCTCTCCCCGAAAACGTCGACATTTGCCACGTATAATGAGGATGAATTATACATTAATTATAATTATACATTCTTTGACGGAAGAAGAAAATGACTGAGAGCTGTGTCGTTCATTTCTTCCCCCCTGTGTGTGTGTGTGTGTGTGTGTGTGTGTGTGTGTGTGTGTGTGTGTGTGTGTGTGTGTGTGTGTGTGTGTGTGTGTGTGTGTGTGTGTGTGTGTGTGTGTGTGTGTGTGGTGTTGTGTGTGTGTGTGTGTGTGTGTGTGTGTGTGTGTGTGTGTGTAATGTTGCACCACTCTGAATAGCCAAACATTCATCTTCCAACCTCGGCCTCCCTCATCCCGGCTCCTCCTCCTAATAGCAGGTGAAATGAGGTTTGGCTCGCCCGCTACTTGCCGCCAGCCAGCCCGCTCTCTCTCTCTCTCTCTCTCTCTCTCTCTCTCTCTCTCTCTCTCTCTCTCTCTCTCTCTCTCTCTCTCTCTCTCTCTCTCTCTCTCTCTCTGCTCCATGATCACACTCTTTGTTGCTCCCCGCCCCTACTCCGCACCGCGCCGAGGACATCACTCGCCACGGTGAGAGTTCCGGCGCCGACCGCGGCTAATGACAATGGAGGAGGTGAGCGGCGCGCGTGGGAAGTGCCAAGACTGGGCGGTATCGCCGACGCCAAGCGCCTCGCTGGAGGAGAATAATACAGGAGGAGGAGGGAGTTTAAACATTTCAATTTTAAACAGTTCAACTCAGACCCCATCCGCTGGAACTGGAGTCCGCCCCCCCCCCCCCCCCCCCCCCGTCCCCTGAATTGAATCACCGGTCATTAAATATAGAGCCCTGACACCTGCTGTGGGGGGGTCCTGTGTCTGGGTCTGGCAGAGGGAAGCAGTCATACAGTATGGTGGTCAGGTAGGTCGGTCGGTTGATGACGTTGATGTCGAGAGGTAGGTTAGGTCTCAGAATATACAGTACTGTAGGTCTCATGATATACTGTAGGTCTCATGATATACTGTAGGTCTCATGATATACTGTAGGTCTCATGATATACTGTAGGTCTCATGATATACTGTAGGTCTCATGATATACTGTAGGTCTCATGATATACTGTAGGTCTCATGATATACTGTAGGTCTCATGATATACTGTAGGTCTCATGATATATACGGTAGGTCTCATGATATACTGTAGGTCTCATGATATAGTGTAGGTCTCATGATATACTGTAGGTCTCATGATATACTGTAGGTCTCATGATATACTGTAGGTCTCATGATATACTGTAGGTCTCATGATATAGTGTAGGTCTCATGATATACTGTAGGTCTCATGATATACTGTAGGTCTCATGATATACTGTAGGTCTCATGATATACTGTAGGTCTCATGATATACTGTAGGTCTCATGATATACTGTAGGTCTCATGATATACTGTAGGTCTCATGATATACTGTAGGTCTCATGATATACTGTAGGTCTCATGATATACTGTAGGTCTCATGATATACTGTAGGTCTCATGATATACTGTAGGTCTCATGATATACTGTAGGTCTCATGATATACTGTAGGTCTCATGATATACTGTAGGTCTCATGATATACTGTAGGTCTCATGATATACTGTAGGTCTCATGATATACTGTAGGTCTCATGATATACTGTAGGTCTCATGATATACTGTAGGTCTCATGATATACTGTAGGTCTCATGATATAGCGTAGGTCTCATGATATACTGTAGGTCTCATGATATACTGTAGGTCTCATGATATACTGTAGGTCTCATGATATACTGTAGGTCTCATGATAAACTGTAGGTCTCATGATATAGTAGGTCTCATGATATAGTAGGTCTCATGATATAGTGTAGGTCTCATGATATACTGTAGGTCTCATGATATACTGTAGGTCTCATGATATACTGTAGGTCTCATGATATACTGTAGGTCTCATGATATAGCGTAGGTCTCATGATATACTGTAGGTCTCATGATATACTGTAGGTCTCATGATATACTGTAGGGCACTTGTTCAGAACAGATTTTAATTTGTCATTCTTTTCAACTATTTGCAATTATGCACATATGACTAAGTACAATTGTATACATTATATTGTGAATTGAATATTTGAATGAATTAATCGAATGTCAAAACTGATTACGTTGCTTTATGAGCTGAATAGTTGTACTCATGCAAAACATGCATGAATAATTGCATTGCATAAGTCATCGCATGCACAATGTCCCATTCAATTGTCAAAGGCGGTCAAGGATGTATATACCATGAATATCATTAGGGTAATATGGATCATTTCTTTTTACATCCGCTGGATTAGTAAATTGCCTGTCAGGAGAAACCTGAAGGCCGGAACATTGGCAGGCGACGGTTGCAGCATACAAGAAGATCCCTCTTAAAAACACCACCCTTGTAAATATCAGGTGTAATGCGGATGAAAATCTGTGGTTTTTTTGTGGGGGTGAAGGGGATTGACTCCGGCTTCTTGTCCGCAATTTGCTGTGTTTGTTGTGCTTTCAATAAATGTCCCTCTTGTTCGTTTGATAGCCCTTTTGTCTCGTTGGATAGCGGGACTATGCAATCACTTTCCCCTTCGAAGTCGAGCACATTCAGGGCTTGTTAGTCTAGTCGGTTACACAATGTCAGAAAAAAGCTAAATGCTAATGTCATGTCAACAGCATATTTTCAAATTATAATCAGTCAAACGCTCGCTCATTCTCAGAACAGAGCTCTCCGTCTCCACTGAGAACGTCCACTGTTTGATTTCACAGATGTATTGCAGTACATCAATTACGGTATGTTGTATTAGCCTATATTATAATATATTAAGCTAATAGTAGCCTGTGTTTCTGTCAAATTGAATGCAGATGCCGACATTAACCGGTGTGCACATTGTCGTCATTTTGCGAAAAGTTCATTCATTTGTAGACGTCGTTCAGCGGAGACTCGCCTACTGTGGGAAACCCCGATGAGCCAATTGATTATTTTCAAACGTTTAAACCACGCAGACATCACAAAAGAGCCACAAAAAATATATACGATTCAGTCCACGACGGGTGTGGCCTGATAAATCAGATTCCGACCATGCAAAGCCTCAGTGGAGAACACCCCTGTTTCAAGAAATGAGTCAAAGCAATTGCGAGAGAGACTGTAACAGACGACGTCGAGGGCCCAGACTGCCACAGGAACCTGTGTTGCTGCAGTGGTGATCCCGTGAGATGACAAGCGCTCGGGACGAGGAGCTGAGCACAGAGACTGCAACCGTCTTGATGTCTCTGAGAGGTTGACAGGGTGAAGTAGGACGACAAGAAGCTCTGCCCGAGACGGGGGTCAGCCGGAGGAGCCGCGTTTCAGGCGAGATATTGTTTGGGAGCTGAATGCTGACGTTCGTGACGTCTTCCCGAGGGGAAAAGCGACGGTAGAGTTGAGTATCGTCGGCATATAGCATGTAGCATAGCTGCGGTTAAAGAACTGTTGCGCCTCAATAGATTGATAAAGGACCAAGTTCTGATCCCTGTGGCACGTCACGCCTCGCCTCTCCACGACACCACACACTCGGATCTTTGTACAGACTTTCCTCGACACCACGATCAAACAGAGCAGACGGGAGGAGGATTTGGTCATTCTCCATGTCAAATAGCAAACTTCCCTTATAAACCGATTGAGTTTGAGTTTCGACAAGCCGGTTTACGTCGTCCTCATCTTTAAATTAACATTCAAGGAGCCACAAACCTGAAAACAATCTTCGCCGCGGCCCACGGATGTGACCGATTCTACACTCCGTGACGAGCCGAGACAAGAACTGCAAGGAACGCATTTCCCCGTCACCTGCTCGGCTAATTATCACATTATGCCGCTGATATTGCGGTCACCTGGAAAGGTAATTGCTTGGACATTTCCCAAGTGGTCTGGTGCCAATTAACAATGCCTGGCCATGCAGACGGACGCACTGGGACCCCCCCCCCCCCCCCCACCACCACCACTACCACCACCACCACCACCACCACCACCACCACCCCTTCTCTTAAAAGGTAAGACAAAGAATGCGGGGGGATAAGTGAAGAAAAAGGATCACGTCACCCGTTTTACTGCCTTCAACTCATGAGTCATATAGTAAAGTAAATTTGGTTTTTA
This sequence comes from Coryphaenoides rupestris, assembly GCA_002895965.2. Lineage (NCBI taxonomy): Eukaryota > Metazoa > Chordata > Actinopteri > Gadiformes > Macrouridae > Coryphaenoides > Coryphaenoides rupestris. The sequence continues at coordinate 6,589 of PIJE02001487.1, forward strand.
AAACGATACCAAATTTGACAAAAGCATAAACGTTGTCTAAGCGCAATTAACAACGAGATGAATGATGCATTCCCCAATGTAATCTACTTAATCGAGATACAACTCCGGACACAGCTAGTATACTATGACTCGTGCGACATTCATGGGTCAAGTGGCCCATGTTCCTATCTGGCTATTTCCCCCCTTAATCCTCTCTAGCCATCCTCATCGGCCCCTCACGCTCCTGGAAAGGCACTGGGGCCGATATGAGATCGCGTTCAAACCGGCGCCCACCAACCGCCGTTAAGCTTACTCATCGACTGGCAAAAAAAAAGCAAAAAAAAATAAACGCGTCCTGACCGGAGACACGAAGCGATTTCCCTCGTACCTTAGTAATGGTTTATGAAATGTGAAGCCGGCGGGGAGCGGGAGAGGAGGATCTCTCCCCGCGGCGCGACGGGAGTGTGATTCAGGAATGACTGCCGGGGCATGTCAGAGAAGAATGGAGGAAACAAGACGACGAACAGCAACAACAACAACAACAACAACAGCAACGAAACACACTGTGTTCTCCGGCAACATGCTTCCCCAACGGCTGGCGTTTGGGAAAATCCCACTGGCTGCACGTTGCAAAGACGACTCCACATTTTCCATCACCGTTCACGTCGCCAAAAATAGCTGTTTCGGACGGCGAGATGAGGTTTCTCCACCTTTGGAATGATTGTGATTATCATTTTGGAATAGCGGTGAGGAGCAGGAAACGGATTCCGAGGGAGCGTCGAGGCCCCCGTGTCGACCAGGAAGTGGATGTTGCATATTGGCACGTGAAAAAAAAAGAAGATTAGGTTGAATAAAACTACGCGCCGCCAGTGTCGGGTATTGTCGGCGTCCAGGAGGACGATTGAAACCCCCCTCGGCCCCGCGGTGGCCAGCGTGATCGGCGCTAAGCTCTTCGCGCTTCACTTCTGAGCAGCCTCCATGTTTTTTTTTGCCCGTATTTTTCCTCGCCAACCAAAGCCAAAGAGAGAGAGATGTTTGGCGTCGCTTTCTCACCTCCGACAAACACGCCATCCGCCGCCGTCCCTGCCGTGAACCGAGAACAGATCCCAGTGAGCGATGGGGATCGTGGAGAATCCGGGCCGATCGAGGGCTCCTCGAACTTGTCGTTACTGGGGGGGCCCCCGGAATGCTAATTAGAAAATGTTGGTTATGTGCCCGCCTCATCTAAGCGTGTCAACACAGCAACTGCATGACCATCGTATGCATTAATAAATAAAATTATAATAATAATACGTAAAATAAGAAATAAAAAGTGTAGATTTGTGATAGATTTATCAGTTCATTTATCACACGCATACTTATTGCGCCAAGTGAAACTGTCACTCGTCATGCGTTATGTATAATCTATAATTAATAATCACAATGAGATGGTTAGGGATCACGTTCCCCGTGATCTCTTGATCCATGTACAGGTAAGTGTCTTGACCAAATACAACAACACACGGCGTGCTAACAAGCCGTTGATGTTTGGTTGGCCTGGTGGAACACCTTGAATCAGAGGTTATGCCTTTTGGGTGAACAGCCGCCAAATGCAAAACGTGGCTTCCAATTCAGGGCAAACTACTTAATTAATGAACCCCCAGTTGCGGCAATTTCCGAATGTTCACATTTAACTGGTGCAATAAAAAGAACAGAACGGAAAACAAGCAAGCAAACCTGTGGTGTTCGGCGGGCCCGGCGCGGTCCGCGGCTCGGTGGTTGAGAACCGCTCGTGTGGATGACGATTCTCAACGGACCAGTTGAGCAGACTGACTAGTAATTAGTAGTTATTAGATGCACACACACACACACACACACACACACACACACAACTATACACACACACACACACACAGACACACACATACACAGACGTGGACCCGCCTGTATTTCTCACCTATAGCTGCTGGCTCAGCGGTAACAATGTTGGTTCGGTTCGTTTTGTGTTCACGAGATGAGATTTCTGAGACGACCGGAATGTGGAAACATAGGCTATAGGTGTGAGGAAGCTATGTTGTAATTGGTCAAAAATAGTTGGTTGGGATGGCTTTTGAAAAGAAGAGGTGACACGGATGGCAACCAAAATACTAAAAGATAAAAACCCATTACCTGCACGGATGTAATCACAGTATTGTGTGTGTGTGTGTGTGTGTCTATGTGTGTGTGTGTGTGTGTGTGTGTGTGTGTGTGGGCTGAAGTGGGGAGCATATCAGAAAATACTTTGCAATAAAAGATATTCTCAAGTGGCCGTCATCACTTTTCTAAAAAAAATGATTTAGAGGCGGCTGCCCTGACCAAATGGAACGTAGAGAGGAGTCTGATAAATATAAAAAAAAATATGTGGATAAAGACGAGGTGATTTAAGGTGGTGTGTCTCCGTCTAATTAATTCATGCAAATATGTAAATTAAGGCCCATATTTCACCTTTGTTTGAGACCAAGGTCAAACTCTTAAATAGGTGATAAAATGCCAGGTTGTGTTGTCACAATGTGTTATTCTGTGTTAGGCTTTTACTTTCTCTGATAGACCTCCAAAAGTTTCAATTGGACTCAACTCTACCACAGCTTTGACACTTCTCCGAGAGAAGATGCAAACCCCTGCGTCTGTCGTGTCCAAATAAGACGGACGGTTGATGGTTTTTTTTCTCACCAGTGTGAGTTGAGGACACAGCAGGCCGGATGCTATCAGCGACGTTTTCAACATCCCTTCAATGATGCAACACAGCCGACGTGTTTCATCTAAAAATGTTCAATAAACATGAAGATATTAAACGATTAAGATATTATACTACATGAGAGACCCTTCTTCGCATAAGGTTTCGCATTTGCTTTTCTCTTCGTCTTGCTCAACTGGAAAACATGCCACCAGCTATCATCGTGAATTACAGATGTTTAATGTTAAGTGTTTCATAGATTAATCGTCGAATGAATAGCATTCCCTCTGTTTATTTGTGTGTTTTGTTTCTATTAATAAGTGTATTGCTGTCATCTCGAGTAAAATGGAAATAAGAAATACCTCGTGAGGAACTTCTAATCGAGTCGCTTGCCTCAGCGAAAATGCTGGAAAAAAAAAAGAACGAGCCAATCGGTGATGCTGCTCACGCCGCTGCGCCGCGAAGCATCGATAAGCTAGCATACGGTCGCCACGACAACTACAGCGTGCTGACGTAGACGAAGTACAACCGCTTCACCACAGGTGGTGCTGTACGCCACCCCCGTCCCCAATGGCTTTATAATTACATTCCTCTGTGGAGCTGGTCATTTTTTTCCCCACATTGTCCTTGCAGTAAATAACAGAGACCCCAGAGACACCCCCGCTTGTCTCTGACTAAACTCAAACGACGGCTGCCCACCGATGCATTACCAAAAAAAAACCCCGACGCCGTCCAATCTGCTGACGCTGGACTTTCACTTGCAGGACGATCCGGCGTCTATCGCGAGACACAAAACCCGTCGGCATTAAGTATTAAGGCCGGCGTTTAAGCAAATGATATAATTATGCCGCAGCGTCGTTGCAACGCGCTCAGGTTTGCATAGATTGTGTGCGCTCGACTGAAAGTTCTGTCTCGAGCACCTGATTGGAATCGTAACTCAGGGAACGCCGTATGTCTCCGTACCGACGACCGTCATTATAACAGCGTCTCTCTTTTTTAATTGGTTTTAAATGAACGGCATTCATTTTAATTAGCTGGCCGCGCACGCCGCAGAAGGCCGCCTCTTTATTTTCTTTTTTGTTATAAATAGGTGTCTTTGGGTTTATCTCGACGATGGGTTGTATGTTAACGACAAAAAAAGGAAATCTTAATCTCCTCTCGCTTAACGCTCGGTTTCACGCGAACCGAAGCGCATCGGGAGAATACGCGTTGCGTGTATTCCGCTGTTTTTAACCGCGATCGGAACGTCGTTCTTCCTTTTCGAGTGTCAAAGCTAATTAACTTTCCCACTCAGAAGACACAAGGACAGTCATAGCGCTTTACAAAATGTGCTTCTGACTAACCAACTAGTTGTGTTGCCTAAAGCTAACCAAGTAGTTTTGTTACCTAACCCTATTCAGTAGATGTGTTGCCTCAACCTAACCAAGTTGCGTTGCTTAACCCTGACCAAGTAGTTTCGTTGCCAAACGCTAACCAAGTAATTGTGTTGCCTAAACGTACCCCTCCCGTGTTTGACCCGTTCATCCACCACAACCTCCTCCCGACGTGCACTTTGTCACTTGACTTCCTAAAGCCTTTCTGGCAGAAGGCGGGAAAAAACGACACTAATGTCGGCGTTGACCGCGCAGGGATCACGGGGATCGAACCGGAAACCCGGACAACCTGCTCCACCTCCTGAGCCGCCTCTGTTCATCGGCTTCGTTGCCACAGCGCTTAAAATGCTCCCGACATTGAAAAATGAGGAACAAACAGAACAAAAATTGGATATTCACAAAAAGAAAGGGAGGCAGCAGCACCTGTAATTACGGATTTGGTTCGATAAGAGAAAGCAAATGGCTTCCTGTCGGGACCTGTGGCTGTAATCACGCAGAGTTCGATATTGCCCTCCAGAAGACATTTATCCGATGGATCCATCGCCTCCAAAACAAACTATTCCGTCAGCCGCTGATAATTTGCGGGTTAATCAGCGAAATGAAGCCGCAGTCTCAAGTACGGAGCATGTGACCTCAGATTGGTGCGTCCGACGACCGAGACGCCTGCAAACGTGTGCACATTGGCAAGAGACGGCGGTTCCTCCAACGAAGCGATATATCCGTGGATGGGAAGCCACCGAGATAGTCCGTGGTATCCGAGACGAGGACGTCCCCGGGATCGAGGTTAGCGGTGACGGATGAGAAAGCCTGCGAGGGGAGGAGTTCCAAAAACACGGCGGAGATATTGGATATGGATCCTTGAATCAACTAAATCTACATCCACACGGCGGTCGTGTGTCTTGTTCATCCTGCTCCGGGCGCCGCCGGCTCACGTGGGGACGCGAGCTCAAGAGAACGGAAATTGCGTTTCGGCGGACGGGGATCTCTACGATAAAACTTGAGCGTGAAGCTTCTGTCGGCCGTGGATGTGCGGATATGGACGACGATGTATGACACTTGTTGCTGCTTCTGGGATCAAAATTAGGAGCCATTTAAATGGAGGCTTTCTGACCAAGCGGCCTGAAGCTGAAGGAGAATATTAGAATATCAACTTAATACGCGAACTACTTTGATTATATGGCTTCCAAGTACTACTCCTTTGAGGATAATTAGGTATATAAGTCAACATATGTATACATATTGAATATTTTGAAAGCACTACATTTACATTGCAATATCTGATTTTAGGTTTCAGTGGGCATACTGACCACGGTCCAGCAGACGTTGAGTGTCCCCATCTATCCTCAATGCGACCCGATATCAGAATCTCACTTTAATTAAATCATAGCAAGACATTGAGGGGGAAGTATGTCTTGTGTGGGTCTGGTCAATCTTGCTTTGTTTTGTTTAGTCTACAAAATGGAGCCGTGCAGCCGTCGCCTCCCTTTTAGAGGCACACAGAATTGGCCTCTGTTATCACTTGTTCAGGCCTATTGATCCACCTGTGCAGGAGTGTGTGTGTGTGTGTGTGTGCGTGTGTGTGTGTGTGTGTGTGTGTGTGTGTGTGTGTGTGTGTGTGTGTGTGTGTGTGTGTGTGTGTGTGTGTGTGTGAGTGTGCGGGAGAATAAGGGGGAGAAATACACAATAAGTTCATGTCAGCAATAACAAAACAGGTTTCGACATCTCACTTTGCCATGGAGACTGGAAGGAACACCTTGAAACACACACACACACACACACATGCACACACACACACACACGCATGGACGTGCACACACACACACACACACACACATGGACGTGCACACACACACACACACACACACACA